>KV014942.1:61263-91025 GCA_001598015.1 Dorcoceras hygrometricum | reverse complement strand
GGGCCGATGATTTCCACCGGCTGATTGGCTGTGTGTGGTATAGAGGCTTGTTTTGAGTTGCCAGTTGATAGACTGGTCTAGCTATCCGACTTCTTGATAGCCCTCATGCATTCATAGCATTGATTTGTAGCATGTTGCATGTTTACTTGCTTTGATAGCTCTTCGTACTGAGGCTTGACCTCGTATTTGTTTCCTGCTTTGTCTTGTTGGGTCTGCGTGCCCATTTGCAGGAGCTTTAGGTAACCAAGCTGGACCGAGTGGAAGTTCAGCTGGTCGATCCCCTCATCCCTGAGTCCCAGTTTACTTATGATATGTATTGAACCGGGGGATACCCCGTGTTTTATTGTATTTGGGGGATCTGTTTGTTGAATTGATTTTATGGTTACTTGTGGTACTGAGTTGAGTTAACTTCTATTTTGAATATCGAATATTTTGAATGAATGATTTGAAGTTCAGGCCATTGTATTTCGAAAAATTTTTAAGCCCTGATTTTAAGCTTCCGTGATTTATGCGCTTATTATGTGTTAATTGTTCTGATTAGCACGGGGCCTGACAATGCGGACTCGTGGCTCTGGAACATTATTGGTCTTTTTGATCGGGTGCAGTATGATGATGATCTTCGGCTGAGTTTAGCGACCCTTTTTCTTAGGAAGGCTGCAGAGCGCTGGTGGCGAGGCGCTTCGAGTACCTTGTTGGAGACCGGTGTTGGGATCTCCTGGGATAGTTTTTACGTGACCTTTCGACAGGAGTATGTGCTCGAGTCGTATGTGAACGCCCGGGAGCGGGAGTTCGACCATCTGGAGCAGGGTTCCATGACTGTTCGGGAGTATGCTAGGAAGTTTTCTTCTCTGTTGGCGTACGTTCCCCATGTTTCTGGCCGTGAGAGGGCCAAGCGGACTAGATTTCTTTGAGGGATTGAACGAAGAGTTGTATCAGATGGTGTTGACCAGTAAGCCCAAGACCTATGCTGAGGCGGTGGATAGTACCATCGACATTGAGGAAGGTTTGCGTAGCCGTCGTGCTCGTCGGAAGCAGGCACCGCAGGGTGGTCGTCCTGCTATTCAGGGAGCGCAGTCTTCACAGTCCTCCCAGTCAGCCTATCAGCCCCAGCAGCAGCAGCAACAGGTGGCTCAGCAGTCTGGACGTCAGAGGTTTAGACCCCACGGTCAGCAGTTCAAGAGAAGTCGGGTTCTTGCTCTTCAGTTCGGGCAGCTCGAGTAGCAGTGGCTCTCGGGCTGAGTTCTGTTGTTTTTGTGGTGGGAAGCAGTGCATCGCATTCGTTTATTTCTGATTTATTTGTTGTTGAGCATGGTCTGTGTACCATTTCGTTGCGCGATGCTGTTTCCGTGTCTACCCCTGGCGGTGTGAGCTTGTTCTCTCAGGAGGTTTTGTTGGATGGTGTGTTGCGGTTTGGTGAGCATGTCCTGTTAGCGAACTTGATCCGTTTGATGCTTTGTGATTTCTATTGCATAGTTGGGATGGATGTGATGTCCAACTATAGGGCCTCTGCGGATTGTTTTCATGGAATTGTGCGCTTTAGGCCTTTGTCTGGCGAGAAGTGGGACTTCTACGGCCAGGACTCTAGATCGAAGATTCCCCTAGTCTCAGTGATGGAGATGTTCAGCTTGTTGTCCTTGGGGAATGCTGTCTTTATGATCTACGCTTTGGATGCGTCTTCTTCTTCCCGTGTGCAGCTCAGTGACGTTCCCGTGGTGCGACATTTCCCGGATGTGTTTCCGGAGGAGATTCCTGGTTTTCCTCCGAGACAGGAGATTGACTTCAGCATAAGATGGTGCCTGGCACAGCTCCGATTTCGCGTGCTCCTTATCGTCTGGCGCCTGCGGAGTTGAGAGAACTCAAGGTGCCGTTAGATGATTTGCTGGAGAAAGGTTTTATTCGTCCTAGTATGTCACCGTGGGGAGCGCCCATACTGTTTGTGAAGAAGAAGGATGGCTCAATGCGGATGTGCATTGATTTTCGCAAGTTGAACAAAGCAACTGTTAAGAACAAGTACCCGTTGCAGAGAATCGATGATCTGTTTGATAGTTGCAAGGTTCTTCGGTGTACTCGAAGATTGATCTTCGTTCAGGGTATCACCAGTTGTGGGTGAGAGATCAAGATGTCGCGAAGACTGCTTTTCGTACGAGGTACGGGCATTTTGAGTTTTTGGTTATTCCGTTCGGATTGATGAATGCCCCTGCAGTCTTTATGGATTTGATGAACAGAGTTTTCCGTGAGTTTATTGATCAGTTTGTGATCGTGTTCATCGACGACATCTTAGTCTATTCGCCTTTGGAGCACAAGGAGCATTTGCGGATTGTCCTTCAGACGCTGAGAGACCAGCAGTTGTATGCAAGGTTTTCCAAGTGCGAGTTCTGGTTGGATTGCGTCGTATTCTTGGGACATGTGATTTCAGCCGAGGGGATTTCTGTAGATCCTAGCCAGGTTGAAGCCATTCTGAACTGGGAGCGTCCCAGGAATGTTTCCGAGATTCGTAGTTTATTTGGTCTGGCTGGCTATTATTGTCGCTTCATTGAGGGATTCTCAAGTATAGCAAAGCCGATGACTCAATTAACTTAGAAGGAAAAGCTTTTTGTTTGGACTGAGCAGTGTGAGAATGCTTTTCAACTGCTTAAGGAGAAATTGACTACTGCGCCTATGTTGGCTCTGTCGTCTGGAACAGGTGGATTCGTTGTTTGCTCTGACGCTTCACTTAATGGATTGGGTTGTGTTTTGATGCAGAATGGTCGAGTCATTGCGTATGCCTCGCGGCAGTTGAAACCGCACGAGACTCGTTATCCAATCCATGATTTGGAGTTAGCAGCCGTGGTCTTTGCGTTGAAGATCTGGCGTCACTACCTGTATGGCGAGCACTTTGTGGTGTACTCCGACCACAAAAGTTTGCAGTATTTGTTTTTGCAGCCCGATTTGAACATGAGACAACGTCGGTGGATGGAGCTGCTAAAGGACTTTGATTGCGAGATTAAGTACCAGCCTGGGAAGTCGAACGTAGTGGCCGATGCTTTGACCAGGAAGGCTAGTGAGATGCTTGCGTCGTTGTACATCTCTAAGGATCAAGAGCATCTTAACACTACGGGTTGGAGATTCTACCTGCCTGAGGATTGCGTTATGGTTTCATCGTTTCAAGTGGAGCCACAGATTGTTTCGAGTATTCGAGCAGCTCAGAGGACTGATCCATCTATCCATGAGTTGAAGCTAAAGGTCAGGGCTGGCGAACTTGAGGACTATTCTGTCTCTTCCGATGGATGTTTGCGTTTCCGAGGCAGGTTGGTTGTTCCCAATCTGATTGATTTGAAGGAAGAGATCCTTAGGGAAGCTCACTGTAGCAGACATAGTGTTCATCCTGGTGCACGGAAGATGTACCATGCGTTGAAGCCGCACTTTTGGTGGGCTGGCTTGAAGAGCGATGTTGCTGGTTTCATCGCTCGTTGTTTGAATTGTCAGATGGTAAAGGCCGAAAGGATGAAACCCGGTGGTCCGTTGCAGAGTTTGGAAGTGCCCCAATAGAATTGGGAGCACAAAGCTATGCATTTCGTGATGCATCTGCCTCGTTCCAGCATAGGATGCGATGCTATTTGGGTGGTTGTAGACCGTCTGTCGAAGTCTGCACATTTTATTCCCTATGGGATGACCTTCTCGTTGAAGAAGATGGTGAAGCTGTATGTTGATTTTGTTGTTAGACTGCATGGTGTGCCCGTTTCGATCGTTTCCGACCGAGATCCGAGATTTACTTCCAGGTTTTGGAAGAGTTTGCAAACAGCTTTGGGTACTAGATTGGATATGAGCACAGCGTATCACCCCCAGACAGATGGCCAATCTGAGAGAACTATCCAGACGTTGGAGGATATGTTGCGAGCTGTTGTGTTGGATTTCGGAGGTAGCTGGCAAGACACGTTGTCTTTAGTGGAGTTTTCATACAATAACAGTTACCAAGTGACGATTGGCATGGCGCCATTTGAAGCTTTGTATGGCAGAAAGTGCAGATCGCCGGTATGTTGGGAAGAAGTGGGGGAGAAGCAGCTATCTGCCCCTGACTTTGTGCAGCAAATGAAAGATCATGTGGATCTTATTCGACAGCGAATGAAAGCTGCCCAGGATCGCCAAGCCAGTTATGCGAATAAGAGGCGCCAACCTCTTGAGTTTCAGGTTGGTGATTGTGTATTCCTTAAAGTTTTTCCGTTTCGCAATGTGATGCGCTTTGGACGCAAAGGAATGTTTGCCCCTCGTTACGTCGGACCTTATGAGATTGTTGAGAGGATTGGCCCTTTAGCGTATCGGCTGTTGTTGACGCCAGAGTTGTCTTCTCTACATTAAATCTTCCATGTTTCCATGTTGAGAAAATATGAGCCAGATCTGTCTCATGTGCTTAGAACTGACGAGGTTGAGCTAGATCAGACGTTGAGCTATCAAGAATATCCCTTGCAGATCCTTGGCAGAAAAGAGAAACAGTTGAGGAATAAAATCATTCCGTTAGTAATGGTGCAGTGGAGCAAACATGGTAGGGAAGAAGCTACTTGGGAGCTGGAAGAGAAGATGCAGCGCGAGTGGCCGCATCTGTTTGAGTAGCTGTTGAGCTAGATTTCCTGTAGTTTGTAACTTTTGGTTGTATTTCTTCCCTAGTTGTTGTTGAATGTTTGCTCAGTTATCTTGAATTTTTGGCTTGTGTTAAGCGAAGTTCTGTTTTGGCTTGCCGTTGTTGAGTTGTATTTCTAGATTGTTATTTGATTTCGAGGACGAAATCCTTTTAAGTGGGGGATAAATGTGAGACCTGTATTTGTTTTTAAGATTAATTTGTTGGAGTAATCGGTGTTTAGAGAATCTTGGTGGTTTAAGATCTCTGTTTGAATGTTTAAGTAGTAGTTTCGGGTCAAATTCCTCACTTAGAACAATTCTGGAGGTTTTCGTATTTTTGAAGTATGGGCAGATATCTGTCAGCAGACATGGTGATGTCATGTTTTCTGTTGTTGTGCGTTGGCGTAGCAATTCCTGACGTAAGCTTTGCTTTTGAGTTAGCGCGCATTGTTCTTTTTATTGGTTGCTGTCGACAGTGATTGGATTGGTTTGTTAACAACTTCGTTTAGATTAGTAGAAGCGACGCCGTTTCGCTAGAGAGCAGATATCTACTGTTGAGAAGTCTGCCAGCAGATAACACGTCAACGTTAGTCAACGTCACTGTAGCTTGCGACTGGTGTTGTGCGTTGTTTTATCCCGCGTCTGGGTAACAAGCTGTTGGCATAAAGTATTGAGTAAGCTATGCGACGCCGTTTTAATTAGTTGCAAAGCTGCGTTTTGGTTGTTGCGCCTAGTAACCAGTCGATGGTTTTAGGTGACCAGTTGTGGGCAGATACGATGACGTAAGCAGCGCGACGTCGTTTTGGATAGCGCTTGTTACCTTACGTTCGATTGCTGGTGTGAGCTTGGTAATGTTGAAGAAGTTGTTGGTTATTTCTTCGTCAGCACTGTTCCCGTTACTGTCAACATTTTGCGATATCTGTTAGTGCCGGTGGATTTTATATCAGTTTTCTCGTGTGTATTTAAGGGAGACTTGGTCGTCGATTTCAAGCACCAGATCCCATACTTAGCGAAATATTATCTTGGTTGTCGACCTCTGTTTCTCGAACCCTAGTACTGTTCACCGTGAGCTTTTCCGGTGAATTCCCGTCGTTGCCGGCCATTGTTTGATACGTTCGAGGTAGCGTTGGACTCCTCTTGCGAAGCTCTATCATTCCATACCACTTTGGGAAGCTGTGATTGTCTAGTTGAGGAACGCAAAGTTGCTGCTCGGTTGTGCGTGGTATCGTACAGGTAGAACTTTGTTCCTTTCGTGATGAGATCTGTTCCTAGCCTTGAATTAAGCTCCCTGCTGAGTTGTGTTGTTGAGATTAGTTGCTGGTTTAGTTGAGCATAGCTCCCAGCCGTGAGCTTCTGTAATTGGCCGTGAATTTCCTGTTAGCTTGCCTGAGATCTGTTGTGCGTATGTTTAGCAGGTTGCTATCCAGATCTCTCGGACCCTGTTTGTAGTCATTGTTGCACAGGAGGTTAAAGGTACGGATCTAAGCTTGATGTAGCTGGGAATTGGCATCAGATTGAATGCTAGATGGCTGTTGTGCATTGCCGTGGATGTTGCTGTGTGCATATGTGATTGCTGTTGAATTTCAGCTGCTATGTTTATGCATACACGCATTTCCCATATTGCTTTCATATGTCTGTTGCAGGCATTGCTTTGTATCTCGTCGTATTGCTGTTGTTTCTTACTAGGATGCGAGGGCGAGCGGCAATACCGCACTCTCATCTCCCTGCTGGGATTTGTTAGCCACCATGCGCCGAGTGGTTAACTACCACAGTTCATGGGAGAGGCAACTGCAGGTTGAGTTGTTTGATGCATCTGGTATTTGGGTGGAGTGTCAAGGCGAGTGGCTCATTACCACACTTTGAACTCATCCCGTGGCCACTGATTCGTTGCTGATCTCGTGGAGCTATGTCTGAGTTCATTGGCTCCCTTGTTGGTTGTAGCCTTCAGTTGTTATCCGGTGTCTCATGCATAGCATCTGCATCTTATCTTATGCTTTCCTTTTAGCTATTTTAGTTGCTCTCCGTACTGGGGTTTGACCCCATGTCCCTCTAGGGCTTGGTTTGTTTCCTTGTTTGTGTTGTTTTCAGGAAACCCAGGTTTTACAGCTGGTCGAGGGTTTAACCCAGCTGGTGGTGCCCCAGGAGGTGGTTGAGTATCCCAGTAGCGTATAGTATATTTATATGTATCAGTACCGTTAGCCAGGGGATGCCCTGCGCTTTGTCATTGTATTATGTTGTTGGAGTCTGATACATGTTGTTGCTGTTGTTATGCTATACTGCTGGTTGTTTTTATAAACTGGGATATATTTTGAGTATCGCGGTATTTTAAATTATATTGTTTAAACCGTCAGGTCAAAAGCGAAAATTTTACCCGCTTTTTGATAGCTTCCGCATGTGTTTGTGTGTTTTTACTCTGTTTAGAGCACGAGGCCTGACAGTCAAAATTTGATTAAATTGGTTTTTAAAGTCAAAATTGATTTTAAAATTAGTCAAAATTTATTTTGAATTAGTCAAAATTAGCCTTTGATTTCTAAAGTCAAAATTGAATTAAAAGTAGTCAAAAATTAGAAGGTGTTAGGAAATTTTAATGGTGAACAGTTAAGTCATGGTCTAAGTTAAGGTCGATGTTAAGTCTACAAGTAGTGGGCCAGGCTCCTGAACCAGTCCTTGACCGAAGTAGAAAATGTAGAAGCCCGTAAATGTATATTTAATTATATATGTAGTAGTCGATGTACGCAAATGTTTTAAAGGAAAGGATTAAATATACGTTGACGGGCTAAACCTTTTAAATTGCATGATTTTAAGAAATGCACGCATCATTAGATTTTATGAACGATCAGGCATGCCTCTATTTAAGATAAAACCCGAGGAATTGAAGTGATGTGGCAAAGTTTAATGATGGGAGCTAGCCGGGTAGCCGGGCCCAAGGATCTCCTGTTTTAATGTATGATTGTGAGCCTATGGATCCATTGTTGCATCATGGTGAAGTGGCAAGCATAGAGGTGCTTGGGATCCCGAGGTAAGGTCGGGTGAACCAAACCGCCACGTATGTTGGTTATTTCGACTGATCAGTCACATGCCCGCTCGCATTCACTGATACGACTCATACATTTTTTATGTTATGCTATGTCATGCCTTAGGTATGTTTGTGATATGTTATGATATTAAATATATGAAGCAATGTTTTAAGATCATGCACGCATTCATGTTTAACGTTATTTTATTATAAGTATGTGCTTGCATGCGATTTTATTATTATGTCCTTTGTTATGATACAAGATAGAGCATGCTGAGCCTCTAGGCTCACTAGGTTTAAATGGTGCAGGTGATGACCCTGTTGATGAGTATATCCCGATTGGAGGTGGGGACCTCTGAGCGTCTGCTGCAGCAGTACCCCGTGACCGCCTTAATGTTATTCTTTGTGATGATATATTTTTAGTATGATTGGTTTTAAAAATATTTATTTTCAATACTTTTACTTAGTTGGTTTTGAAGCGTATGGATGTTTTAACATTTTAAATATTCCTTTATTTATGATTAAAATATTGTTGAGAAAATGATTTAGAAATGTTTTAAAAGGGAACGAGCCATACTTTCAGTTTATTCCGTATATGTTTTAAAAAAAATTCTAGAGTCTGGTTCGTTTCAGTTGGTATCAGAGCGGTGGTTCTGGTGGGGTACTAGCTTGCTGCGTGGAGCTCGGAAGTCGCACTACCAGCTTTGAGTTTTATTGTTTTACGATTTATGTTTATGATTTCTTGCTGCATGTTTTAGTTATGTATGAGTTTTGGCCTTAGAGTTTTTAAAGACGTTTAGTCATGTACTTATATTTACGTGATAAGGTTTTGATGTATCAGAACGCCTCCCCGACATGATAGGACTCATCAGGATGATGTTACACCTCCTCCTCCTCCTCCACCACCACCTCAGTTGACTCCATACGAGAGAGCTAGCGTGGATATGCTAGCCAGGATTACTAGGCTACTGGAGCATCAGTCAGAGCGACCCGGGAAGTCGCATGAAGAGGATGTCGCAGAGAGGTTCCGCAAGGAGGGACCTAATAAGTTTGTTGGTACCACTGATCCACTTGTTGCTGAGGAGTGGATCCGATCTATGGAGACCATCTATGATTATACGGGTCTCTCGGACGCGGACAAGGTCCGATGTGCTATCTTTATGCTAAAGGGAGATGCCGCTCTTTGGTGGAAGGGCGCAGTGTTTGGTCTATTCTTGGAGAGCCTAACATGGGAGGAATTCAAGAAGGTCTTTTTCGAGAAGTATTTTACTGTGGATGCCCGGAGCCAGCTTATTCGGGAGTTCATGAGTCTCCGCCAGGGAGACAAGTCTGTTGCTGAGTATGTGAGGCAGTTCGAGCGAGGGTGTAATTTTGTGCCCTCGATTGCTAGGATGGAGGGTGAGAAGTTGTGGCAGTTCACTGATGGACTGCGACAAGACATCCGCCACGATGTCAATATGGTCGACGTGGCTACTTATATGGCAACGGTGAACAGGGCATAACGGTCTGATAGAGGCCGGAAGGAAATGAGAGATGACTTCTAGAGGAAGCGCCAGATGCAGCAGCCCGTCAGGGGCCAGTATTCGCAGCCACCAGTGAAGAGAACATTTCAGGGGCCTCCTAAGGGCCCAACTCCTTAGGGGCAGTAGCAGCAGAGATTGCAGAGCCAGCAGAGGTCACAGCAGCAGGGGACCAGCGCCCCTAGACCTGGAGGGTCCCAGTCTGCAAGGAGTGCAATAAGCAGCATTCAGGACCTTGCATGGATGGATCTGGCAGGTGCTTTCACTGCAAGGAGCCAGGGCATATTTCTAGGGATTGCCCTAAGAGGAGACAGACCACAGGTCGTGTTTTTTGTGATGCAAGCAGAGGCTGTGGATCCAGACACGACGTTACTCACAGGTATTCCGTTTAGATTTCTGTCGTTTCCATGTTTTGTCATGTTGTTACCTTGGTGTTTTAGAATTGCGTGCTAGATAGAGCACTGCTAATAAATTCGTTGCCTTAGTTGCTTGGTAATATAAGTGAGGACTGTTAGATCTTCTAGGACTTACTTTGAAAACTGTGATGGATAGGACTAGCGAACTTAGAAATGTTTTAGGTATCTAAACTGATTTTGGGATTTAGTATGACCGTAAATGCGTACCTGTGTGATGTTTCTGTTTCGAGCGAGATTCGTGTGCTTCGAGTCACTGCACTCGCTTTGCTAGACTCAGGGATGACCCACTCTTTTATTTCGAGTGCGTTCACACAGAGGATGGGTATTATTCCGGAGAGCATGGGTGTACCTCTCGCCGTGATGGTTCCGTCAGGAGAGGAGTTAACGATGACCAGCGTCGTGCAGGGTTTGATGATGATTTTCTAGGATCACTCGTTCAGAGCAGAATTTGGTCGTTTTGTCGATGTCAGGATTCGACCTCATCCTAGGCATGGATTGGCTGACAGAGTTTGGATCAGTTTTAACTTTCAGCGGAGGATAGTGTCTATCAGGCCGCCAGGGCAGGAGGTCTTCTTATTTGAGGCAGCTAGGAAGCCGGGAAAGCCCAGATTTATATCTTTCCTTCAGGCCAGGAAGCTAGTTGGGTACGGATGTCAGGCGTTCTTGGCCAGCGTTACCGCTTCTGGAGGGTCAGCAGGCCCTTCACTATCTGATGTGGAGATATTCAGGGAGTTTGCAGATGTCTTCCCTGATGACGTAGTGGGAGTTCCACCGGAGCGAGAGGTGGAATTTTCTATTGAGCTGATGTCAGGGATAGTGCCTATCTCTAAGGCACCTTATCGATTATCTCCTACCAAGATGAAGGAGCGAGAGGTGGAGTTTTCTCTATTTGGGCGCATCAGTGTTGTTTGTGAAGAAGAAGGATGGTAGCATAAGATTGTGAATCGAATACCGGTATCTGAACAGAGTCATAATGAATAATAAGTACCCACTCCCGAAGATTGAGGATTTCTTTTATCGGTTGCAGGGAGCTTTGGTGTTCTCGAAGATTGATTGAGATCTGGCTATCATCAGCTGAGAGTTAGAGAGGAGGACGTGTCCAAGACTGCTTTTTGGACACGCTACGGCCACTATGAGTTCTTGGTGATGCCGTTCGGCCTGACGAATGCCCCAGAAATTTTCATGGATCTGATGAATAGGGTATTCAGGCAGTACTTAGACCAGTTCATCATTGTTTTCATCGAAGACATCCTGGTCTATTCGAGGAGCTTGGAGGAGCATAGGCAGCACTTGTAGACGGCCTTGCAGACTTTTAGAGAGCACAGATTGTATGCCAATTTTTGCAAGTGCGAGTTTTGGCTGGAGCAGGTGGCATTCTTGGGTCATATTGTATCGAGAGATGGGATTCCAGTGGACCCATCGAAGGTGGAGGCAGTGTAGAACTGGGGGATTCCAAGGAATGCAGCGGTGATTCGCAGTTTCTTGGGCTTGGCAGGTTATAATCGCAAATTTATCAAGGGATTCTCTTCTATTTCAGTTCCCTTGATAGCCCTGACCAAGAAGAATGTGAAGTATGTGTGGAGTCCCGAGTGTCAGAGGAGCTTTGATCAGCTGAAGGAGGCCCTTACTTCAGCACCAGTGTTAGCTACACCAGTGGACCACGAGGAGTTTGTGGTTTATACAGACACTTCTCTGAGAGGTTTGGGTGCAGTTCTGATGCAGGGTGGTAAGGTTATTGCTTATGAATCGAGGCAACTGAAGAGTTATGAGCAGAACTATCCAACGCATGATTTGGAGCTTGCAGATGTAGTGTTTGCATTGAAGATTTGGAGGCACTACTTATACGGCGAGAAGTGTCAGATATTCACCGACCACAAGAGCCTCAAGTACTTCTTCACCCAGAAGGAGCTGAACATGAGGCAGCGCAGATGGTTAGAGCTGGTGAAGGACTATGACTGTGACATTAGCTAGCATCCGGGTAAAGCTAATGTAGTGGCAGACGATTTGAGCCGGAAGACTGCAGTAGTGGCGTGTTTGTCAGTTGAGAGGCCACTACAGGCTGAGATTCAGAGATTCGGTCTGGAGTTCTATTCAGGAGGCTGTGCGCTGAGTTTAGCAGCGCCCACCATTCAGCGGACTCTTCGAGAGCGGATTAGAGAGGGGCAGGCCTCCGATGAGCAGTTACAGCAGTGGAGACAGCATGATGAGGACAGAGGGCGAGGTTTGTACACAGTTGAGGATGGGATAGTCCGCTTCAGAGGCCGTATGTGGGTGCCGAGTACTGGACAGTTGAGAGTCGAGATCTTATCTTAGGCTCATGCATCGACGTACTCCATCCATCCAAGGAGTACGAAGATGTATAGAGATTTGCAGACATTGTACTGGTGGCCAGGGATGAAGAAGGACATTGGGAGATTCATGTCTGAGTGCTTGACCTGTCAGCAGGTCAAGGCGGAGCATCAGCGACCGGAAGGGTTGTTGCAGCCACTCCCTATTCCTGAGTGGAAGTGGGAGCATATTACGATGGATTTCGTGGTTTGATTGCCCAGGAGTCCCAGAGGATACACGGATATATGTGTGATTGTAGACAGACTCACCAAGTCAGTGCATTTTTTATCGGTGAAGACTAATTTCACCATGACGCAGTACACAGAGCTCTACATCAGAGAGATTGTCAGACTGCATGGCATACCATTCTCGATAGTTTCGGACAGAGACACCAGATTTACGTCTGCATTCTGGAGGAGTCTACATGCCGCCTTGGGGACAAGATTGTCGTTCAGTACAACTTTTCATCCGCAGACAGATGGACAGTCAGAGAGGGTCATCCAGATTCCGGAGGATTTGCTGAGAGCTTGTGTGATTGATTTCCAGGGTACGTGGGACTCTATATTGCCGCTGGTAGAGTTCACGTACAACAACACCTTTTAGGCATCGATAGGGATGGCTCCATATGAGGCGCTGTACGGAGGAGATGCAGATCTCCCGTGCACTGGGACAAGGTTGGAGAGAGAGTGCTCACTGGGCCGGAGTTAGTGCAGCAGACAACAGATATTGTGACGAGGATTCGGGATCGGATGAGGACAGCCCAGAGTCGTCAGAAGAGTTATGCCGATCAGAGACGACGAGATCTGGAGCTAGCTGTTGGGGATCATGTGTTTGTGAGGATAACGCCCATCAAGGGTGTGATGCGCTTTGGCCAGAGGGCAAACTCAGCCCGAGGTTTATTGGGCCACTTGAGATTTTGGAGAGGGTTGGTACTCTAGCGTATCGAGTAGCGTTACCACCCAGCTTGTCAGCAGTTCATAATGTGTTCCACACTCGATGCTGTGGAAGTATGTTCCGAATCCGTCACACGTTTTGGATTTTGAGCCGCTCCAGTTGGCGCCGGATTTATCTTTTGAGGAGCGACCAGTGTAGATTCTAGCTCGGGAGGAGCACAGGCTGAGAGCGTGGAGTATTCTGATGGTCAAGGTCTCATAATGTGTTCCACACTCGATGCTGTGGAAGTATGTTCCGAATCCGTCACACGTTTTGGATTTTGAGCCGCTCCAGTTGGCGCCGGATTTATCTTTTGAGGAGCGACCAGTGTAGATTCTAGCTCGGGAGGAGCACAGGCTGAGAGCGTGGAGTATTCTGATGGTCAAGGTCCGGTGGCAGAATCACTCAGAGGATGAAGCTACCTGGAAGACTGAGGCCGATATGCGGACGCGCTACCCAGATTTATTTGGTACATACTCAATTTCGGGGAAGAAATTTCTATATGGGAGGGAGAGTTGTAACGCCTAGAAATTTCTGACTACGTATAAATGATCATGACTAGGGGAAAAATGATTTTAGATGATTACATGCCATCATTTATGATTTATATATGATTTTATGCTGCATGATATGCATGACTTGTTTTTCAGCCTGTTTGAGTTACGGACGCGTAGACGAGATTAGGGTCCATCGGAATGAAAATAATTTGAGATTTTTAAGTTATTATACTTTTAAGAATAAATTTACTTTATTTTAAGCCTTAATTTCTGAAATTGGGGTTTTTGTGATTTATTTTGGAGGGGAACCCGTTTTTCGCCTATACGGGCTGTTTTATTGGATTTTAAGGTGTTTTAAAATGTGAGGAGGATTTAATTTCGAAAATTTGCCATTTTCATTTCCAAGTCAAATTTTTAATTATCTTTTCAATTAAATTGAGGCTAGCTTGTCATTTTCCATTCCTTTACTTAATTAAATCAATAGGGGTCAAATTAGTCATATTCATTTTTCTTAAACACCAAGGTTGAATCAAAACCTAGCCTCCATAATCATAATCAGTCATCCCCCTCCTCATCCATAGCTCAAAGTTTTGAATTTCCTCCAAAGTTGGTGAAGTTTGGTGATCCAAAGCCGGTCGTGCCCCGATCTCGCGTCTACAACGTCGGTAACTCGCAGATTTCTACTCCATCCAAATCAGGCATGTGATATCAATTCTTTTTCTTGCCATTTAAACTATATTAAACTGTTTTTCATGAAAATTGGTATGAATTGTATGTGTTTTAGATTGACCTATACACCATGTTGAAGATCCATGCATGTGCCATAATTTCTAACATGATTTTCGATCCAAACTTGTGAAGCTTCGGTCGAGGTGGGCTCTAGAGGCTTGGGGGTGGTCCTTAGTGGTCTCATGGTGATCCCTTGGTGATGAGAAGAAGGCTGGTTCGAGCCAAACCATGGCTGTTCGAGGTGATAGCACGGTGCGCCGTGCAGGGTAGCAGCCCTTTTCTCGTCCTTCGTGCATGCAATGTGGGCCTCGATTGTGGCTGTGGCTGGGCTCGTTGGGACCGGCTAGACCTGGGGGTGGTCCAGCCGGCGGGGCTTCGGCCATGGTGGCCGGAGCAGAGAGTACGAAAGGTGGAAAGTGGCGTGTCGTGTAAGGGAGCGGCGGCGCGGATAGCGTGGGCTAGGTTTTCCTTTGCATGGCCCGGTCGGTTCAGCTGGACCGATTGGTTCGGTTGGACCGGGGTCGTTTCATCGAGCTCGAGTCAATATGTTTTAAAGTTCACCCGAGTTATTTTAATTATAAGTCAAAAGTCCAATTTTAAAGAAAATAGTCAAATGTTTAAAATTGAGTCAAACTTTTAAAACAATTAGAGTTATGTTTATTTTAAGTTTTTAGTCAAATTGGAGTCTTTTGATTTTAATAAGTCAAAATTGATTTTTGGATTTTAATATGGTCAAAATCGGTCTTTTGGTCAAAATTGATTAAGTTGTCATTTTTTTAAAAAAAAATTGATTAAATTGGTTTTTAAAGTCAAAATTGATTTTAAAATTATTCAAATTGATTTTGAATTAGTCAAAATTAGCCTTTGATTTCTAAAGTCAAAATTGAATTAAAAGTAGTCAAAAATTAGAAGGTGTTAGGAAATTTTAATGGTGAACAGTTAAGTCATGGGCTAAGTTAAGGTCGATGTTAAGTCAAGAAGTAGTGGGCCAGACTCCTGAACTAGTTCTTGACCGAAGTAGAAAATGTAGAAGCCGTAAATGTATATTTAATTATATATGTAGTAGTCTATGTACGCAAATGTTTTAAAGGAAATGATTAAATATACATTGACGGGCTAAACCTTTTAAATTGCATAATTTTAAGAAATGCGCGCATCATGAGATTTTATGAAACGATCAGGCATGTCTCTTTTTAAGATAAAACCCGAGCAATTGAAGTGATGTGACAAGTTTAATGATGGGAGCTAGCCGGGTAGCCGGGCCCGGGGATCCCTTGTTTTAATGTATGATTATGAGTCTATGGATCCATGTGTTGACATCATGGTGAAGTGGCAAGCATAGAGGTGCTTGGGATCCCGAGGTAAGGTCGGGTGAACCGCACCGTCACGTACGTTGGTTATTTCGACTGATCAGTCACACGTCCGCTCGCATTCACTGATACGACTCATACGTTTTTCATGTTATGCTATGTTATGCCTTCTGTATGTATGTGATATGTTATGATATGAAATGTATGAAGCAATGTTTTCATGTTTTAACGTTATTTTATTACAAGTATGTGCTTGCATGCGATTTTATTAGTATGTACTTTGTTATGATACAAGATAGAGCATGCTGAGCCTCTAGGCTCACTAGGTTTAAATGGTGCAAGTGATGACCCTGCTGATGAGTATATCCCAACTGGCGGTGAGGACCTCTGAGCACCTGCTGCAGCAGTACCCCGTGACCGTCTTGATGTTATTCTTTGTGATGATACATTTTTAGTATGATTGGGTTTAAACATATTTATTTTCAGTACTTTTACTTAGTTGGTTTTGAACCGTATGGATGTTTTAATGTTTTAAATATTCCTTCATTTATGATTAAAGTATTGTTGAGAAAATGATTTAGAAATGTTTTAAAAGGTAACGAGCCATACTTTCAGTTTATGTTTCCGCATATGTTTTAAAAAATTTCTGGAGTCTGGTTCGTTTCACGGACACCCCCTGTTTTTCGATCCTAACAATTGATATCAGAGCGGGTTGTTCTTAAAAATGCATTATTTCGAAAAAAATTTCAAACAGATTTTAAAAAAACTTTTTTCTCTTGTAGTTCTTCTTCAAAAGATTGTCTGTGCTACAAAAATTTTAAGGCTTTCAAAACTCACTTTATATAGATAGTGGGAGTAATGTTTATTCAATTGCAGAGCAGTTTCTCGAAGGAAAGTGCAGCAATATTTGTTCCTACGAGCTGACAAATTGCGTGAGATCTATGGATGCCAATATCTCTAGGGTTGGCGAGGTTATGTCTTATGGAAATATGGAAGAGATTCTGAGGATTGAATCCTCTATTACTCCTCTGGTATAAATAAATGAGAACTTTTGAGTAGCATAGAATCTGTTTTCAAAATCTTATTTCATGCTCTTATTTTCACAAAATGTCGTCTCTCGAAAAAGGTTTTTATTTTCAAAATAAATAATAACCCCGTGCTCTGTTTAAGGGGACTTTTGTTTTAAATATCTAGGGGGGACAAGATTTCGAAACCCTTTTTGATTCCCACAATAAGAAGGAGAAATACTTTCAAGCATAGACATACGTGCATATGTTTATTCAGATTTTGTGTAAATCAAAAAGGGGGAGATTGCTGGATATGTTCCTATAGATCAGAATCTGAATTTTGATTAACACAAAATCTGTTATTATTCTACTAACGGTTTACGTGCGATGTTCAGTGCACTTGAGTAAGAAGACATGGTGATATCCAGATTGGAACAGTGATGGGACGCCCAAGCTGGAACAATTGAAGATGTCTACGCTGGAACGGTGAGGGGACGCCCGAGCTGGTACAACAGAAGAGATCCAGAGTGCAGGGAACATCAAGATGGTACACCAGCTTGGTACAAGAGCAGTTCAGTGATCAAGCGCAGAAAGATTCGGTGAAGAGCAGAACTGTTCAAGCACAGATCAAGTGCAGCGAACAAGTGCAAGGTTCAAGTGCCAACGCATAGACAAGCGCAGTGATCAAGTGCAGGTAGATCATTATGCGCAACTATAATCAGTTCATCATATAGATCTCAGTTGGATCAGAATTGATTATTGTATCCCAAAGAAGAATCGATATAATCACTGGTGCTGGATTGCAGTTCTACAAGAATAAGGTAAAAACTATCCTCGGATAACTGGCTCAATCAACCAGTGAAAAAAAGATGTGCTTGCTGATGTTTTGGATGAGATGTCCAAATGGAACAAGAGAACAAGCAAGTAACACAGTGACTCTTGATGAGAAGAATAGAGTCAAGCTGATTAAGGACAAACCAGCTCGACCTAAATAAGGCCAGCTCAGAGAATAGAAAACCGGATTGGGAGATCTGGTGAAATTGGATGCTTATGAGAGCGATGAGACAGCTGGCCATATGATATCTGTGAGAAGTTTGACGAGCTCAAGGTAGCCTCGCAAATACAGATGGAGGAAGACTCCTGTAGTGAAAGAAGTAACCAGCTGGGAAGGAAACCAGCTGGGAAACAAGCTCAGAGCCCAGCAATGCCTTTGTGTAATGAACAAGCCATCTCGATGCAAATAAACTAGCTGGTTAAGTTCTGTGAGAAGTTTGACGAGCTCAAGGTAGCCTCGCAAATACAGATGGAGGAAGACTACCTGTAGTGAAAGAAGTAACCAGCTGGGAAGGAAACCAGCTGGGAAACAAGCTCAGAGCCCAGCAATGCCTTTGTGTAATGAACAAGCCATCTCGATGCAAATAAACTAGCTGGTTAAGTTCAAATGAGCCTAGCAAGAAGACAGTGGTCAAGAGCAGGAAAAAACATAACAAAAGCAGCTGTGTACAAGAGCAGATGACAAGAGCAAACTAGAAAATCAGCTCAAGAGCAGTTGCGAACAAGTACAGTAGAGTTGAAGAAGCAACCAGCTCAAAGTAAATACCAGCTCAGTGCAAAGCAGAACGGAGTTAAGCTGGCAAGCTGGTTAAGGTCAAACCAGTCCGATAGCATGATAGATGCTATCAAATCTACGAGCAAACGATTGGAATACAAGACTACACGATGTTTGCTTTTCAGTATTCAAATCGATTTGCTTGTGTTGTCTTCTCAAGTACAGTGCTCACGTGCTTAAAGTGAAGAAAATCCAGAAACACATTAAAAGACAAAAAACGCAAAAATACAACAGTGTCAGAAGACTTTCAACGGCTACAAATTTGTGTAAAATGGGCAAATATGCAAGCGGCTATATATATAACAAGAGCATAGCACAAGAAGAAGAGAGTCGTGCACAAGAGAGAAAAAAAATAGAGAGATCGGACAAGCACAAGACGGAGAGAGTGATGTGAAAGTGCAAAATGAAAAACTGAGATATGCACAACACATACCAGTGCTAGTCGCAAGCTTGCACACTATGTGGAAGCTGGTGTGCAAGATGGTTTAGTGCTTATGTATGATCTAATGCACTGATGGAAAGCTTCAAAGAAAATTCAAGTCGACAGCACAAGCTCTGGGAAGACATTGGCAAACCAGCTCGGGCAGGAGCATTTCCTAGTGTGTGAGATTTTATCATCGAGAGATTGAGCGTACACTATAAATCTCACATATGATTCACTCATATATATTTGAGAGTTGAGAGAAACTAAAAAATGAGTGAATGAAACAAAAACTCTCCTTGTAGTCTTTGGACTGAGACGTTAAACAGTCTATGTAGTCTTTCGCACTGAGACGTTAAAGAACTGTATGTAGCCTATCTCACTGAGGCGTAAAAGAAGTGATGTTAGACACATAGCTTGCGGGCTGGTGTGCATAGGTGCTAGGAGTTCTTGCAGTCGAGGGCTGTCGGATCGGGTTGCAGCGAGGGCCGCTGTAATCAAAGTCTTCTAGTGGATCCTTCCCGTTGTGGAAGAAGGGGTATGCAAGAGATTCAGCTCCGAACTTCCATAATTAAATTGCAACGTATTCTTTCTTTACAGCTTACTGCATTCATACGCATTTCATATTTTACAACTGTGTTTAAAATGTTAATAAGCTTTCAATTATAAGAGTTCAGTTTGAGTTGTTTCCGAATGATTTTTCTTCATTACACAATATGTATCTCGGTGAACTTCAAATTTAAACACTGAGCTATTGCAGCTCAAGTTATAAATAAACCAGATCGCATATGCTGAACCAGCTCACAGAGCCCGAATGATTTTTCTTCATTACACAATATGTATCTCGGTGAACTTCAAATTTAAACACTGAGCTATTGCAGCTCAAGTTATAAATAAACCAGATCGCATATGCTGAACCAGCTCACAGAGCCGCTGGTGTGTTTCATGCGCTATCCTGTTGCCTTGTTGCATGCTTCATATCTTTCAAAAATCTTTAAATGTACGCAACTTGAGGGTTCGGTGTCCCTGGTTGTGTTAGAGCTCACGGAAACCCCCTGTTTTTCGATCCTAACAATTGGTATCAGAGCAGGTGTTCTTAAAGTGCATTTCATTTCGAAAAATTTTTCAAACAGTTTTTAAAAATACTTTCTGCTCTGATAATTCTTCTTCGAAAGCTTGTCTGTGCTAGAAAACTTTTAAGACTTTCAAACTCACTTTATATATATAGTAATAGTAATGTTTATTGAATTGCAGAGCTTTCCTCGAAAGGAAAGTGTAGAAATATCTATTCGATGAGCTGACAAATTGCACGAGATCTGTGGACGTCAAGATCTCTAGGGTTGGCGAGGCTATGTCTTAGGGAAAAATGGAACAGATTCGATGAATTGAATCCTCTATTACACCTCTGGTCTAAATAAATAGAACTTTTGAGTAGCATAGAATCTGTTTCCAAAATCTCATTTCATGAACTTATTTTCACAAAATTTCGTCCCTCGAAAAAGGTTTTTAGTTTCAAATAAAATAACCTTGTGCTCTGTTTAAGGGGATTTTTGTTATAAATATCTAGGGGGGACAAGATTTCGAAACCCTTTTTGATTCCCACAAAAAGGGAGAGAAATACTTTCAAGCATAAACATACGTGCATATGTTTATTCAGATTTGTGTAAATCAAAAAGGGGAGATTGTTGGATCTGTTTCTACAGATCAGAATCTGAATTTTGATTAACACAAAATCTGTTATTATTCTACTAATGGTTTACGTGCGATGTGTAGTGCACTTGAGTAAGAAGACAGAGAGATATCCAGACTGGAACAGTGAGGGGACTCCCAAGCTGGAAGAGTTGAAGATGTCTACGTTTGAACAGTGAGGGGATGCCCGGTTGGTATAGCAGAAGATATCCAGAGTGCAGGGAACACAAAATGGTTCACCAGCTTGGTACAAGAGCAGTTCAGTGATCAAGAGCAAAAAGATTCGATGAAGAGCAGAACTATTCAAGCGCAGATCAAGTGCAGTGTACAAGTGCTGTGTTCAAGTGCTGACGCATAGACAAGCGCAGTGATCAAGTGCAGGTCGGATCACTAAGCGCAACTATAATCAGTTCATCATGTTTGGGTATACTGGATTAGAACTGATTATTATATCCCAAATAAGAAGGGAAATAATCACTGGTGCTGGATCGCAGTTTTACGAGGATAAAGTTTAAAGTATCCTCGAATAACTCGCTCAATCAACCAGTGAAAGTAAGGTGTGCTTGCTGATGGTTTGGATGAGGTGTCCGAATGGAACAAGAGAACAAGCAAGAAACACAGTGGCTCTTGACAAGAAGAAAAGATCCACGCTGGTTAAGGACAAACCAGCTCCACCTGAAGAAGGCCAGCTCGAAGAAGAGAAAACTGGATTGGGAGATCTGGTCAAGCTGGATGCTTATGAGATGAGACAGCTGGCCGTATAATATCTGTGAGAATTTTGACGAGCTCGAGGAAGCCTCGAAGATACAGATGGAGGAAGACTCCTATAGTGAAAGAAGTAACCAGTTGGAAAGAAAACCGCTAGGAAAATAGCTCAGAGCATAGCAATTCCTTTGTGTAATGAACAAGCCAGCTCGATGCAAAGAAACCAGCTGGTTAAGTTCAAATGAGCCTGGCCAGAAGAGCAGTGGTCAAGATCAGGAAAGAACATAACAAAATAAGCTGTGTACAAGAGCAGATGACAAGAACAAATTAGAAAATCGGCTCAAGAGCAGTTGCGAACAAGAGCAGTAGAGTTGAAGAAGCAAACAGCTCTAAGTAAAGATCAGCCCAGTGTAAACCAGAACGGAGATAATCTGGCAAGCTGGTTAAGGTCAAACAAGTCCGGATAGCATGACATATGCTATTAAATCTACGAGCAAAGCTATTTGAATACAAGACTACACGATGTTTGCTTTTCAGTATTCAAATCGATTTGCTTGTGTTGTCTTCTCAAGTACAGTGCTCACGTGCTTAAAGTGAATAAAATCTTGCAATGCATTAAAAGACAAAGGACGCAAATTACAACAGTGTCAGAAAACTTTTGTCGGATCTATTTTTACAGATCAGAATCTAAGTTTTGATTCACAAAAAATCTGCTTCTATTATATTAACGTTCTACTTGACATGCGCAGCTTGCTCAGACTAGAGTAGACGTGAAGATATCCAAGCTAGGACAGTGAAGGGACGCCTGAGCTGGACTGGTCGAAGATATCTAGCTGGAACAGTAAGGGGACGCCCAAACTGGTTCGACAGTTTACTTCCAGAAGTGCAGGATACATCAAGCTGGTGCATCAGCTGGATGTTGGAGCAGCACGAAGATCAAGCGCAGAGTGTGAAGAGCAGTTCAAGCACAGAATCAAGAGGAGAACTGAAGAGCATAATTGAAGCGCAGAATGATGTATTGGAGAACGGCTCAAGTGCAGATCAAGTGCAGTGTACAAGAGAAGTGTTCAAGTGTAGAGCCGTATACAAGAGCAGTGATCAAGTACAGGTCTGATCATAGAATTCTCTTGTAACCAGTTCATATTATGGATCTCAGTCCTTGGGAAGACTGAATCTGAACTGGTTATCATATCCCAAAGAAGATGGGATATATTCACTGGTGTTGGACTGTAGTCCAACCAGTAAAAGAAAGGTGTGCTTGTCGAAGGATTAGAAGAGGTGTCTGAATGGATCAAGTGAGCAAGCGAGCACACTAAGGGCTCGTGACGAGAGGAATAGAGCCCAGCTGGTTAAGGACAAACCAGATTAAAGATTAAGAAGATCGGCTAGGAGCAGACAAACCAGCTCGCCGTATGATATCTGTGAGAAGCCTGATCTCACAGATACATCAACCAGCTGGTTGGTGATCAGCTGGGAATGGAGTAAAGCTGGATCCTCAAAGCAGCTCGAAGAGCAGGAAAGAACAGAACAAGCTCAGTTGCAGAAAAAAAGAGGCGCAGATGCAGAAGTTTCTCCAGATGATCAGCTCGAAGATAAGAACAAAGAAGCTGGTGAGGAGAAGGAGAGAGCTCTGCAGGAGCTGATGAATCAACCATATTGACAGAGAAACGAGCTGAGAAACCAGGGCCAGACAAATCAATCTGGTCAAGAAAAACAGTTTGAACATCTACGAAGACCAATTTAATTGGTTCAAACTGATTTGCATTGTATTGTCCACATCAGGCACAAGCAAAAAAGAGCTCGAAGTGACCAAAGGCTATATAATCGCCGATGAAAAGAGCTCAAGTCACATAAAGCCTGCAACGCATTAAAATCCAAAGGACACAAAGTACATATGTGTCAGAATACTTTTCAGAACGGCTACATCTTTGTGTCCAACGGATATATCCAAGCAGAGGCTTTATAAAGAGGCACAATGAAAACAGATTGTAGTCATGCGCAAAAACAGTTAGATTAGTTGTGTGAAGTTCAATCAGAAAATCAAGAGACGCACAACACTGAACCTGGGAAGATAGCAGAAAACCAGCTCAAACCAGGAGCACTTCCCAAAGTGTGTGATATTTAATTCATTGAGAGATTGTGCTTACACTGTAAATCTCACACACACACATCACTCATATTCGAGAGTTGAGCGAAATAGATAAATAGTGAATGTGATTCAATGCTCTCCATTGTAGTCTTTGGACAGAGACGTTAAACAAGTCTAGTTGTCATTCGCACTAAGACGTTAATAAAGTGTGTGTAGCCTTTCTCACTGAGGTGTTAAAGAAGTGAAGTTAGTCACACAGCTTGCGGGCTGGTGTGCAATGGGTAGAAGCTAGGAGTTCTTGCGGAGCGGGTCATAGGAGTGGGTTACAGCGGGGGTCGTTGTAATCAAAGTCTTCTAGTGGATCTTTCCCATGGCGAAGAAGGGGATATGTAGGAGATTGATCTCCGAACTTCCAGAAACAAATTCAGCGTATCTTTCTTTACTGTTTCAGTATTTACATTTATACGCATCACATATTTGCTTACGCGTTTATAACTGTTTAATTGGGTTTCAAACGATATGCAGGCTCAAGTTAGTTAACCAGATCGTTCGGCCGAAGTGTCAAGCTGGTTCTAGTCTTCCAGCTGGAACTGGCATGTTTAGCGCTCGCCTTATATCGTGCTGGTTTCAACTTTCAGCTGAAACCAGCTTGATATTTGTGAATCCGGCTTCAACTTCTGGCTGAATCCTGCGTCTTGTCATTCGATCTGATTACACCCTCTAGAACTGGTTATTGATCGAATAACTAGTCATTGCACTTTAACAGAGGGTCTCGCTTCAAATCGATCCAACAAGTGGTATCAGAGCAGGTTGTTCTTGAATAGTTTATTTTCTTCGAAAAATGTTGTTAAACAGTTTACGCTCTGATATCCATTCGTAAGCCTGTCTGTGCTACAAAATTTTTATGTTTTCAAACCTCATCATATGGATAGGGGGAGGCATACTTCTTGATGCTCCTCTGGTCTATATGTATGAGAAATTTCGAGTAGCATAGATTTTGTCTTCAAAATCTCTTGCATACACAAAGATTTCGACAAATTGTCTCCCTGTGCATAAAATAATTTTTATTTCAAAAAAACAAATTACCCCATGTTTTGTTGAGGGGGAGTTTTGTTTTAAACTTTAAGGGGGAGATAAGGTTTCAAACTCTTTTTGATTCCCACAAAAAGGGGGAGAAATATTTTCAGCATAAACATACATGCATATGTTTATCCAGATTTTGGGTTGATAAAAAAGGGGAGATTGTTGGATCTGTTTTCACAGATCAGAATCTAAGTTTTGATTCACACAAAATCTGCTTCTATTATACTAACGTTCTACTTGACATGTGCATCTTCCTCAGACTGGAGTAGACGTGAAGATATCCAAGCTAGGAAGTGAAGGGACGCCTGAGCTGGACTGGTCGAAGATATCTAGATGGAACAGTAAGGGGACGCCCAAACTGGTTCGGCAGTTTACTTCCAGAAGTGCAGGGTACATCAAGCTGGTGCATCAGCTGGATGTTGGAGCAGCACCAAGATCAATCGCAGAGTGTGAAGAGAAGTTCAAGCGCAGAATCAAGAGTAGAACTGAAGAGCATAATTGAAGCGCAGAATGATGTATTGGAGAACGGCTCAAGCGCAGATCAAGTGCAGTGTACAAGAGAAGTGTTCAAGTGCAGAGCAGTGATCAAGTGCAGGTCTGATCACAGAATGCTCTTGTAACCAGTTCATCTTATGGATCTCAGTCCTTGGGAAGACTGAATCTGAACTGGTTATCATATCCCAAAGAAGATGGGATATATTCACTGGTGTTGGACTGTAGTCCAACCAGTAAAAGAAAGGTGTGCTTGCCGAAGGATTGGAAGAGGTGTCTGAATGGATCAAGTGAGCAAGCAAGCACACTAAGGGCTCGTGACGAGAAGAATAGAGCCAAGCTGGTTAAGGACAAACCAGCTTGAAGATTTAGAAGACCAGCTGGGAGCAGACAAACCAGCTCTCCGTATGATATCTGTGATGAATGGATCAAGTGAGCAAGCAAGCACACTAAGGGCTCGTGACGAGAAGAATAGAGCCAAGCTGGTTAAGGACAAACCAGCTTGAAGATTTAGAAGACCAGCTGGGAGCAGACAAACCAGCTCTCCGTATGATATCTGTGAGAAGCCTGATCTCACAAATTCATCAACCAGCTGGTTGGTGATCAGCTGGGAATGGAGTAAAGCTGGAGCCTCAAAGCAGCTCAAAAAGCAGGAAATAACAGAACAAGCTCAGTTGCAGACAAAAAGAGGCGCAGATGCAGAAGTTTCTCCAGATGATCAGCTCGAAGATAAGAACAAAGAAGCTGGTGAGGAGAAGGAGAGAGCTCTGCAGGAGCTGATGAAGCAACCAGCTTGACAGAGAAACGAGCTGAGAAACCAGGGCCAGACAAATCAATCTGGTCAAGAAAACCAGTTTGAACAATCTACGAAGACCAATTTAATTTGTTCAAACTTATTTGCATTGTCTTGTCCACATCAGGCACAATCAAACAAGAGCTCGAAGTGACCAAAGGCTGCAGAATCACCGATGAAAAGAGCTCAAGTCACATAAAGCCTGCAACGCATTAAAAGCCAAAGGACACAAAGTACATATGCGTCAGAAGACTTTTCAGAACGGCTACATCTTTGTGTCCAACGATATATCCAAGCAGAGGCTTTATAAAGACGCACAATGAAAACAGATTGTAGGCATGCGAAAAAACAGTGAGAGTAGTTGTGTGAAGTTCAATCAGAAAATCAAGAGACGCACAACACTGAACCTGGGAAGATAGCAGAAAACCAGCTCAAACCAGGAGCACTTCCCAGAGTGTGTGATATTTAATTCATTGAGAGATTGTGCTTACACTGTAAATCTCACACACACACATTCACTCATATTTGAGAGTTGAAAATAGATAAAGAGTGAATGTGATTCAATGCTCTCCATTGTAGTCTTTGGACAGAGACGTTAAACAAGTCAAGTTGTCTTTCGCACTGAGACGTTAAAGAAGTGTGTGTAGTCTTTCTCACTGAGGCGTTAAAGAAGTGAAGTTAGTCACACAGCTTGCGGGCTGGTATGCAATGGGTAGAAGCTAGGAGTTCTTGCAGAGCGGGTCGTAGGAGTGGGTTACAGCGGGGGTCGTTGTAATCAAAGTCTTCTAGTGGATCTTTCACGTGACGGAAGAAGGGGATAAGTAGGAGATTGTGCTCCGAACTTCCAGAAATAAATTCATCGTATCTTTCTTTACTGTTTCAGTATTTAAATTTATACGCATCACATATTTGCTTACGCATTTATAACTGTTTAATTGGGCTTCAAACGATAGAGTGCAGTTTGAGTTATTTCCGCATGTTTTATTTACATTACTCAATCTGTATCTCGATGCACAAAGTATTCAAGAACACTGAGCTATTGCAGCTCAGGTTAAGTTAACCAGATCGTTCGGCCGAAGTGTCGAGCTGGTTCTAGTATTCCAGCTGGAACTGGCATGTTTAGCGCTCGCCTTATATCGGGCTGGTTTCAACTTTTAGCTGAAACCAGCTTGATCTTTGCGAACCCGGCTTCAACTTCTGGCTGAATCCTGCAACTTGTCATTCGATCTGGTTACACCCTCTAGCACTGGTTATTGATCGAATAACTAGTCATTGCACTTTAACAAAGGGTCTCGCTTAAAATCGATCCAACAACTTTCAACGGCTACAACTTTTTGTCCAATGGGCAAATCTGCAAAGCAAATATATATAACAAGAGCAGAGCACAAGCAGAATAGAGGCGCGCACAAGAGACACAAAAATAAAAGATAGAGCAGACAAACGCAAGACGGAGAGAGTGTTGTGCAAGTGCAAAATGAAAAGCTGAGATATTCTCAACACATAGCAGTGCTAGTCGCTAGCTTGCACAATACGTTGAAGCTGGTGTGCAAGCTGGTTCAGTGCTTAGGTATGAGCTAATGCACTGATGGAAAGCTTCAAAAAACAATCAAGTCAATAGCACAAGCTCTGGGAAGACATTGGCAAACTAGCTCGGACAGAAGCACTTCTCAGTGTGTGAGATTTTATTTTCGAGAGATTGAGCGTACACTGTAAATCTCACAAACGATTCACTCATATATATTTGATAGTTGAGCGAAACAAAAAAATGAGTGAATCAAACAAAAACTCTCATGTAGTCTTTGGACAGAGATGTTAAACAAGTGTATGCAGTCTTTCTCGCTGAGACGTTAAAGAAGTATGTGTAGCATTTCTCACTGAGGCGTAAAATAAGTGATGTTAGACACACAACTTGCGGGCTGGTGTGCATAGGTGCTAGGATTTCTTGCAGCCAAGGACTGTCGGATCGGGTTGCAGCGAGGGCCGCTGTAATCAAGGTCTTCTAGTGGATCCTTCCTGTTGCGGAAGAAGGGCAGACGTAGAGGATTCAGCTCCGAACTTCTATAAACAAATTGCAGCATATTCTTTCTTTACAGCTTACTGCATTCATATGCATTGCATATTTTACTACTGCGTTTAAACTGTTAATAAGCTATCGATTATAAGAGTTCAGTTTGAGTTGTGTCCTCATGATTTTACTTCATTACTCAATCTGTATCTCGATGCACTTAAAATTCAAGAACACTGAGCTATTGCAGCTCAAGTTATAAATAAACCAGAACGCATATGCTGAATCATCTCGCAGAGCCGCTGGTGTGTTTCATGCGCAATCCTGTTGCCTTGTTGCATGCTGCTTATATTTCAAAAATCTTTAAATGTACGCAACTTGAGGGGTCGGTGTCCCTGGCTGTGTGAGAGCTCACGGACACCCCTTGTTTTTTGATCCTAACAACTGCTTCTGTCCAAAATTTCTTAGAAATACCAGAATCAGCAATCATTGTTGTAGCAGCTTCTTTTAAATTTGATTTCTACGCTCATCTAACCCCTTTTGCTGAGGTGTTCTAGCTGCAGACAACTCGTGCTTAATTCTAATGTCATCCAGATAAGAGGATAATTTTAAATTTAAAATATTTGTTCCTCTGTCACTTCTTATCCGGTTAACATTGCAAAATTTGTCATTTTTCAAACGTTTTAAAAGTTTAATCAGCTGGTCGGCAGTATGATCTTTTGATTTTAAAAACAACACCCATGTAATTTTGAAAAATCATCAACCACAACCAGGGTATACTTCATTCCCCCTAAGTTGGCTATGAGTAAGGGACCGAAAAGATCCATGTGTAAAAGTTCCTGCTTACGAGAGGTTTTGTTACTGCCTCTGTTTTTAAAAGTATATTTTATAAATTTTCCCAGCTAACGGGCAGAGCAAATCTTGTCTTTTGAAATTAGTTTGGGCAAAACATCAACTAAATCACGCTTACTCAGATTAGCAATAGTTTTGAAACTAAGATGATTCATCTGCTGATGCCATAGCCAGCTCTTAGAAGAGTCAGCTACTAGGCAAGTTTGTTCAGTATGCGGCTGATCTGACTAGTCTATTTTGTAGGTATTCCCCGATCTATAACCTACCACCATGGTCAGATCTTCTTGAATTTTGAACAGTGCATGTGTCCTTTTGAAACTTAACGGAACAATTATTGTCGCATAACTGACTGATACTGATCAAGTTATAGCACAAGTTCTCAACTAGGAGAACGTTGTTGACAGTAAAGTTACCATGGGTGAGCTTACCTTTACCCACGGTGTTACCATTAGAATTGTCACCGAATGTGATCTTGGATCCATTACACGGCTTGACATCTGATAACTGGACAGGCTTTTTCCCACTATATTTGGGTTTACCCCTCATCTGTTCAACTCGTTTCTTTAGCCAGCTTTCTCTAGGCTTCTCAGGAGTAGTATACCCCAGCCCGCAAAATCTTTCTTGCCAGATCGGAGGCTTAGCTGCTATCTTTATCTCATCATATTGTGCCTCTCCAGGCTGTCCCGTGCAGGATCTTACAAAGTTCATGGTTTGAAGCATTGCCCTATCCAGCTATGGGGTACAACTAGTCTTTGCAGTATTGTTGTCATTGATACCATAGCCCAATCTGGATCTATCACCAGACGGCTTCATAGCTCCATGCAATTTGTCAAGAGATGCAGACGACTTGGTCCATGAGCTTATAATATCAGCTACACTCTTATTCTCATTGAGCATCTCCTGAGACATGCTTCTCAGTTCACCATTCTCAGTCGCAAGCTTACTTAGAGCAGCTTGCATTTCGCTTGAGCTTACCAGCTCAGCTTTTGAATCACAGCTCTCCCTTTCAGTCTTGACTTCCTCAAAATACTGAGATATCTTTTTGTTAGGATCAAGCGCTTACCACTAGGCCAAAAGCTATAGCTGTTAGCCAAGGTGAAACTTTATTTCCTTATAATGTGGCAGCACAGAGTGCATCTATTATGTGCGTTAGGATTGGGCTGTTAGGCCCATGAGTCAGGGAAGGTGCGTGTCTAACTGCTGGTGCTGTCTCAATTCACTTAGAGATCAGTCTTACCCTTCCCCTACCGCCGGCCCTATCCCCAGCAGAGATAGTATTATCCGTTAAGATTTGGCATCACACTT
This sequence comes from Dorcoceras hygrometricum, assembly GCA_001598015.1. NCBI lineage: Eukaryota > Viridiplantae > Streptophyta > Magnoliopsida > Lamiales > Gesneriaceae > Dorcoceras > Dorcoceras hygrometricum. The sequence continues at coordinate 61,633 of KV014942.1, read as the reverse complement.
TTACAGCCAACATGGCCAACCAGATCAAGTGACGCAACGTCAACAGCTTGACGTACGAGAACTTCTCAAGAGGTCACCCATCCCAGTACTGTTCTCACCCTTGCATGCTTAACTCAACAATCCCCCCCCCAAGAAGTATAGAAAATGCTTCTTGGGAGAATCGAACCCCTGATCTCGCTCTGATACCAATTGTTAGGATCAAGCTCTTACCACTAGGCCAAAAGAAATAGCTGTTAGCCAATATGCAACTTTATTTCTTTATAATATGGCAGCGCAAGTGCACCTATTATGTGCGTTAGGATTGGTCTGTTTGTCCCATGAGTCAGGGGAGGTGAGTGTCTAACTGCTGGTGCTGTCTCAATTCCCTTAG
>KV014942.1:31847-42269 GCA_001598015.1 Dorcoceras hygrometricum | reverse complement strand
AAGTGAGACGCCTATCATGTTGAGTCTCAATGACGTTTCGAGTCGTGAGGACTAATCAGTACAACCAAGACCTCGGACTTATCCACTCGACAAATGGTAACCACTTGGAAAGTCCGAACGAGAGTAGTTCGATAGATCACCAGGTCACTATCTATCTGCATGCTCAGAACATCACAATGTTCCCTACCAATGAAACATGGTACTTCGCATCGTAGATACTAGTCTCGAGCTTGGGCGGCCTTATCCTCATTGATGGTCCTAGAAATAGGATCACTAAGCAAATAGGAGTTCAGAAGGGGGGGGGGGGTTGAATGAACTCCTTCGATTTTTCTATTTCAAACTCTTTTAAAATTTTTTGGATCTCAGTTTTATGCAAACTTCTCAGCTAACAATATTGTGCGGAAAAAGGCCGATTGGTTTGTGAACAGTGATTAATGCGCAACAATAAATAAATGCTGTATGTAGAAGATAAGGGATCAAAGATTTGTTTCTGGAAGTTCGGATATCAATATCCTACGTCTCCCCTTCTTCCTCCTCGGAAGGTATCACTAGAAGACTTTGATGCAAGTAGCACTTCTACAAACACCCGATCCCGTAACCCGCATCTACGAGAACTCCTAGCACTTCACAACACTTCACGCAGACTTCGCTGCTGGTTTACAACAATTGATAGTTTTTCGAACTTCTTAACTAAGACAGTTCGTTACAGACTCAATGTATATGATAATGAAAACACGTATTTAGAGACTGTAAAATCTTCTGGTTTCAACAATGAAACTCGATTACAACAAGGTAACCAGAAGATTGACTCGAAGGTATTTCAAATGAAGATCAACTTTTAAGTTCTTCGAGTCTTTGAGATTTTTGGAGATTTCAACAGAGTATAGCTCAAGATTGATTTTGGCAGCGTGACAGCAATAGATAGATAGCGAAGTGTCATTTCTTCAACACTCTGCTGATATATATAGGCTTCGATTGCAACGATCATATTAATTCTCCAAAGGAAATGAATCCCGTTTGAATTACTGCCAAAATCGTACACCGTAATTCCTGTTCCACTACAAGGTAAATTGCTCATTCACAGAGCCAATTTGTCTTCTTTCCATATTTGTGCAAGCATGGAGAAACGGCCTCTGTACACTGTACTATTTTCCCAAAATAGTACCTAGCTTGTCTCCTTAATTCCAGGCAACTGTACGATCCTACAACTCTTTTCCTTATGAGTAAACGATCGTATTTGAATCACTTTTAGCTTGCGCCTGAAATAACTATGGTAACCAGCACTAACTCCATTAACGTTGTCAAAGAGCTTCGACTGAAATAACACTTGAAGGAATTCATGTGCTGATATACATATGTGTTTTTCCATCGACTGATTCCTTAAGCGTCAAAACGATGTCGTGTCAACTTATTCAAGAGACACCGTTTTGCTATCTTAGAAACACCTGCTGGTTAACATCATCTGCTGGTTAAAGTTCACTGTAGCTATCTGCTGAAATATATAAACTGTCGAAGACCCAACTGTCTGCTGATATGCTTTGAACAAAGCATCTGCTGATTAGTCTAAGCCAATCAATACGCTGTCGTTCCAACTTATCCAAACGCTGTCGTTTCGCATTCTTCAACTACACAGACTAAACAACTGCTGATCTCTCAAAAATGTATCTGCTGATTACTCTTCTTTGATCAACTGCTGATATGTAACTGTGCACTCCAACGACGTCGTTCTAACTTATCTAAACGCTGTCGTTTAACACTCCTTACCAAAAACACGCTAATCACTTATATGTGCCTGTTGATTGCTCGTAAGGAATCTATCTGCTGAACATCTCAGACCGTTCATCTGCTGATCGCATACCATCTGCTGATATCTCACGAATACTCCAACTGCTGAAATACCACTGAAGATAGATAAACGATCTCCTGTAGAATGCGACAACTAATTGTCCAATAGCAACTAATCTCATTTTTGTTATCACCAAAACTAATAAATATTGTCCTAACAATTTCCCCCTTTTTGGTGATGACAAAACTTCAGCAGCCGAGACAAAAGATATGCAAAAATAAATTGCACACTATCTGCTGGAAAGTAAATTTTCATTAACCAACAAAATTGTACAAAAAGATGTGTATAAAGATTATCAGCAGAAAAACTAATCTAGTCTCTTCTCCTCCTTTTCAGCATCCTTGCCTCTCTTCTTCTTCTTTCTCTGTCATGCTCCGCTGCTGCTTGTCTCTCAAGCAATTCTCTGTTAGCATCAGCATCCAGCACTGTATGAACAATATGTCTCTGAGCCATTTCAACTCTTTGCGCAAACGTTGGTCTTACAGCACTGCCTTCGATTTGAACATTCGCAGGCTGTTGAAGTCCTCGGCTGCCACTTTCCCCCTTTTTGTCAGCACCGCCCCGATGTATGTAGTCAACAATTTCGCTCATTTGGGCATGAAGAATACTATGATTTTCCTGTGCTTGACTTTGGAATTCAAAAATCTGGTGGGAAAGGGCTTCCTTGGTGGCCTCAGCATCCTTTTGAATGGCATTTAAGCGCGAGGCCATAATGTCCACTTTGGCATGCACTTCTTGCACTTCTTTACGAACATCCGCCAATACAACAAAGATAGAAGCATTTTGAGCTAAAATATTCTTGCGGAATTCGTTGAAGCGTATAGTCTGGACATCATCAATAGAGCGACCCTCTTGACGTGCTTCCTGAGATAGATTTTTGAAAATTGCGTCTTGATCGCTCAGGGAGTCACGAAGGACTTTCTCAATCTTATGCAGCTTAGATGAAATGCCACTTTGAGACTCATTAATCTGCTCCGAAATAATAGTTTGAAGATCAGCAAGGGCAGCAGAGAAATCTTGAGAAATAGGAAGTAGAGAAGACGCGGTAGCATCGACATCTGACACATCAAAATGCAACGAAGAAGAACTGTCAGCAGTTGTTGGAGAAGATGGACGCTGATCTAGAGACAACTGTACACTGGTAATAACTGACGGAGCAAAAGATCTCTGTACACTACGTAAAGTTGTTCTGTCCAAAGCAATTGAAGAAAGAAAGTCTGAAATATCGGCTGTAGATAAACTGCTAAACAAACTGTACTGAATGTGAACTGTGCAAAACTGAGACAGACGAAGAGTAAACACTGTCGGCTGGCGAAAAGCAACACAAGAATCGGTCTCAACAATCTCTAATTCTCTACAGAAGTTGATGGATCCAACTGGTAATAATCTTCGATAAGCACAAAATTCAGTTACCTCCAAACAAACATCCGCCCATCTCTTCTTCATCAGCCTAAAAAATTCACTCACTTTAGGGAGAGTGTCATCATATGGTCTCTGACGAGGAACTTCAGTAGAAATAACCTGCCGGGGAATTTTTACCCACTTATCAGCACAAGGTTCCACCGTCCACACTCCATCAACCAAAATCAATGTTCTAATCCAGCAAGACGATCGAGTATTAGTGTTGGTTCTGGAAATTACAGCGCCTCGATCGTGTGGACTCCCCTCAAACACCGTAGAGCAACAAGGCTTTTTCCATATAAGACCATGAGCCCGTGCCGTCGTTGTCAACTCCTCTAAAATAGAAACATGACGATCCGATAGCAACTCTATAACCTTGCGATCGACTGCGGTAGATCCTTGGCCCGGTACAAAATTGGACCTCCACGATTCCAAAAATTTCCAAAACAAAACTCTTCTATACTTAAGCAAAATATAAGATTTCCGTTGAATGGCTACCTGAGGTGACTCTGTTTCACCCCAGGACAAAACTTGTTCCTCCTTCTTATACATCTCGTCAATATTTATTGTGGCCAGTTTCTTTAAACTGAAAGAATTAAAGAATAGCGCGACTTCATCAATTACCTTTTCTCGCAAAGCCACAAGCAAATCAATATCTGCACAGATTAAAGAGTAATGCTCCTTAGCTGGATTGCCCTTAACAGGGTCTTTCTCCACCAAAATTTCCTTTCCTTTATCATCGGCAGGAATGCGAGGAAGACTGTTTAGAAACCAGGTCCACTTAGTGACGCCTGGAATCTTTATCGTTTGGCCCATCACAATTTTTGTAATTTCCATGCCAGTAGAAGGCAATGGAATGTCAACTGGAATCTCCAGAAGAATATCTTCCAGTGACTTCTGCTCATCAGCATCAAGCAGATCATCATTTACGTTTTGAGCCAAAAATTCCTGTACCTGCTGGTCCTCACCAGCAGTACCAACCTCCATGGGCACTTCTTCTTCATCAGTGTCACTAGCGGTGACCCACTGGTCGTTCAGCCGCCCATTTTTCAATGATATCTTCATAGGGAAGATCAAACCAATGTTTCTCTTCAGTGGCAGCTGGTTGATCTTTATCAGCAGGTGCGTCAACTTCTCGAGTTTCTTCAAGTACCTGCTGAATTATAAAATCCACATCATCAGCAGATGGGCACCTTTCCTCCTCAACAGCTGATGGCTCCACTACCTGTTGAATAGGTACAGCCTCTTGTGCAACCGCTACCATCTCCAGGGTAGAAAGAGAAGAAACAGATTTGTTCTTAATAGTCCTCTTCTTCTTAAGCACTGCTGCTCCAACATCAGCAGCAGGTCTTTTCTTCGAGGCAGCCCTTTGCATGATTGCCCCAGCAGCTTCCTCTGCACCGTCTCGAGCATTAATAGAGACAAAACGATGCACAGTCTTTTTAGTGAGGATTTTGGAAGCAGGGAACTCTGAAGAGGCGCCTAATTCCAGATTAGGAATATTCGCCAGCAAAAGACTGATTTGAATAGCGAAGCCCTTGGCTTGCTTGGATCCCGGAGTCACCATCTTCTTCAAAATACTGAACAAAAACTTAGCCCAGTTCATCCGAACACTGCAAACAACTGCCGTAATCAAAGAAAACTTCTCAACAGTTATGGCATTGAAGGACCCTGCCTTCACAGAGATAGATTTCGCCATTATGTCGCACAGAAGACGAAACTCAAACTTCATCTGATTCTTCCTTCCGGACAAACTGATTGGCTCACCAGACAAAGATACGATGCTCCTAGCATAAAAAATCGCATCCTTGGGAATCTCCGATAGATCCCCCAAACCATCTACAGGAAGCTCAAACGTCTCAGCAAACAGCTCTTCTGAAATCTGCCATTATGTCGCACAGAAGACGAAACTCAAACTTCATCTGATTCTTCCTTCCGGACAAACTGATTGGCTCACCAGACAAAGATACGATGCTCCTAGCATAAAAAATCGCATCCTTGGGAATCTCCGATAGATCCCCCAAACCATCTACAGGAAGCTCAAACGTCTCAGCAAACAGCTCTTCTGAAATCTCTACGATAACCCCATTCACTGAGCTAACAACCAACCCGTCTCTCACAGTCCCATTTGCAAAGAACTCAACAAGAGCTTCCTCATAAACCACCGCAGTACAGCCCAAAAATCCCTGTAATCCAGATTCAACAAGGGCTTGAAACATCGATACCATCCCTGGTTCACCCATGCTGAGAACGGATTCAAAATCAACGTGCTGAGAGTTGGAGTATAAAGATGCGGCCATTGCGAACAGTAGATGATCGGAAATAATGCCTGAAAAATGTTTGCGAGAAGAACACACAGAGAGCACAAATATGCTACGAAGAAATTTTTGCAAAGTAAGGAGACGATGAATAGGAAACACCGTAAATATAGTAAAGAATACTAAACGTTTTTGGAAAGAGAAAATATTGATGTGACTTTTTGCATGGGAAGACACGTGTCAACCATCCGTTAGCGCGTACAATTTTGAAAAGGATTTGAAAAATTTTCAAAAAGTTTTGATCGTACGGTGTAAAACATTTTCCAAAATTTTAATCAAATAAAGTACAAAAATAGATAACTTTGCGCCAAAGGTATAAAGTCACAACTGCTGATACAGTAAATGTAAAAACATTACTGCTGATTCGATATTGCGTTGAGGGTGGCAGGAGCTGGTAACTGATAAGCATCAGCAGTATACACGCAACTGCTGAGTATGTCCAGCAGCAACATGTTCTGCTGACTTCACGCTTATTTAAATCAGCTCCTGGTTCCCCCTACGACTAATACACTTCCAACGCAAGAGTCGCTTGTTTCAGCAGATAGGTTTATTGTTCCCCCTGAACAAAAGACCAACTGCTGATTTAAGCAACGGCTAAGGAACCTGCAATATGCGTTAGTACACAAACGATCAAGGCAATTCAAGAAGACCTAAAGAATTTCTAAAATAAGAAAACTTAGCGTCCGACAGAGGCTTTGTGAAAATATCAGCTGCTTGCTGCTCAGTTGACACATACTCCAGCCGAACGTCCTTCTTTAGCACGTGGTCTCTTATAAAGTGATGCCTTATATCGATGTGCTTTACAGAACATATTTGAACGGGAAGAATGTTGTGTCCAACGGGATTAATTTTACAGAGGCTTTATATACTTCGAGAGCGCCATTGAAGAAGTTGGACGAGAAGACGCTGGTAAGAGAGTTGTTGTCGCACAGAAAAGAAAATCAATAGAAGACAACAACAGAGGGAAAATGAATCTGAAGTGAAGCTGTCAATTACCATTCGAGAGAGAGCTTATTTGCAGTTGACAGTGGAGCTAGAATTAGCTAATTAGAGCATTTCCCTAGTGTGTGAGAAACAGAGAGTTGAGAGCTTCATTGTATCAATCTCACACACCGAGATTCATTCACATCTATTTGTGAATGAATCTCAAAATCATTTCACAGTTCCCGTCCAAGCACGATGACGTAAAACACATGTGTATGTCGTCAGTCACACAGTTGCGGCTGGTGTGCATTTGTGGAGTCTAGGAGTTCTCACAGCTGCTGGTTGTGGGATCGGGTCTGTACACGAAGTTGTAAGATCAAATCTTCTAGTGGAGCCTTCCGAGGTGGAAGAAGGGTAGACGTAGGACATTGAGGTCCGAACTTCCAGAAACAAACCTGCTGAGTATTGTGTTCTTTATTCTTTCAGCATCTCATTATTACTTTAGCATTGCACGCATAAACAGAAATCAGCACTTGCATATTTATCTTAGCTTAGCATCGCATACAGTTAGCACACAAGCACTTGCAAGTCTTGAACAGATTTATGTTGTACATAAATCTGTTTGAGTTATTTTAAAATATTAGGATTCAGTTCTGGTATTTTCCGCATGATTTTTAAATCATACCAGATCTGTCTCCGGTGCTCTTCGTTGAGTTTTTATATGTTCAAGAACATCGAGCTATTGCAGCTCCAGTGTTTTAGCAGCGCGCAAAATATTTTAACTCGTTCTAAATGCACGGCTGCTGATCTTTATTGTTCCAGCTCCAGCTTGCGATTCTTCTTAGCTTCTTGAATAGCGACTGTTAATAGATTCATCAACAGTACTTATAATCGCGACTGCTAACACATTCGTCAACAGTACTTAGCGACTGGAATCTTCTTCTTCAATCTATTTCTCCAGCAGACTTCTCAACTCATGTACCAGCTGGTTCATCTTTTCTCTTTAGCTCTTGCAGCTGGTTGTCATCGTTCCAGCTGGTTCACTATGCTCCAGCTGATTACGAACAACTGATTCAACTTTGGACGTCTCCATTGCTAATCCAGCTGCCGTCTAAATGTATGCACCAAACCAATTGCTGATCTTTATATTGTGAACCATCGGCTGGACAGATTCTTCGACTGTTCATCATCTTCTTCGATAGCTAGAATCTGTACACTCAAGTGGAATTGTTAGGAACACAATAATAGGTTTTGTGTAATTCAAAACTTAATCAGGATCTGTCAAAACAGATCCATCACTCATTTTGACGGCCCAATCGACTAGGAACTAATTCAGAATACACAGTGACTATTAGATGTGTTTCATGATAGCCGTCATACCCACTATCACATCTAACATACACTATAATGCATTCTAGGTCTTTACTCAACGCAATTGTTAATCATCATACAACACAATGAAAGTAAAGAATGCCATAAATAAATGCGAATATCATATATAAAGATCGTTTCATACAAGAGTCTATGAACCCACACGCCACAAGTTGGCTAGTTGGGCATCTACTCTAACAATCTCCCACTTGCCCTAAAGCCAACTACTCATCAGACATAGTCCCATTGTTTCGCGATGTTTTTCAAACAAGGGTCCTGGCAAGGGCTTCGTAAGTGGATCAGCAATGTTGTCCGCAGAGGCGACTCTCTCAACTGCTATGTCACCTCTAGCCACAATATCCCGGATTATGTGGTATTTCCTCAGTATATGTTTGGATCTTTGGTGATACCTAGGCTCCTTTGCTTGCGCAATGGCACCCGTGTTGTCGCAGTACACCAGGACTGGACCAACTCCATTAGGAATGACGCCCAACTCTTGGACGAAATTCCTTATCCAAACCGCCTTCTTAGCAGCAGCTGATGCTGCGATGTACTCAGCCTCAGTGGTTGAATCCACGATGGTGTCTTGCTTGGAACTCTTCCAAGAGACAGCACCACCATTGAGCATGAACACAAATCCAGAGGTTGACTTCGAATCATCCAGTCACACTGGAAGCTAGAATCAGTGTAGCCTTCCAGTTTCAGTTCACCACCCCCATAGACCATGAACATATTCTTAGTCCTTCGTAAGTACATAAGAATATCGTTCACAGCCTTCCAATGCAATTGCCCGGGGTTGGCCTGGTAGCGGCTCGTGACACTCAGAGCATATGCGACATCCGGTCTAGTGGAGATCATGCCATACATAATACTACCTATTGTCGAGGCATATGGCACACGTGTCATACTCTCTATCTCCTCATCAGTCTTCGGACACATAGACTTAGATAGAGTGACCCCGTGGCACATAGGTAGGTGTCCTCTCTTGGACTCTTCCATAGAGAACCTCTTAAGTATGGTATCGATGTAGGTAGCTTGGGTGAGTCCGAGCATCCGTTTAGATCTATCTCGATAGATCTGTATTCCAAGAATATAGGATGCTTCACCCATGTCCTTCATCGAAAATCTACTAGACAACCATACTTTAGTTGATTGCAGCATTCCTACATCATTCCCAATGAGTAGAATGTCATCAACGTAAAGTACTAGGAATGTCACAGCGCTTTTAACTACCTTCTTATATACACATGGCTCCTCGGGATTCTTGATGAAACCAAAGTTCTTAATTGTTTCATCGAATCTCAGGTTCCAACTTCGCGATGCTTGTTTGAGACTGTAGATCGATCTCTGAAGTTTGCATACCTTATGCTCACTTCCTACAGATGTGAAACCCTCAGGCTGCGTCATATAGATCTCTTCCTTAATGTTTCCATTAAGGAACGCAGTTTTCACATCCATTTGCCATATCTCATAGTCATACCATGCGGCTATGGATAATAAGATTCTAATTGACTTGAACATTGCGACTGGCGAGAAGGTTTCATCATAGTCAACACCTTGCCTTTGAGTGTAACCTTTCGCGACCAGTCGTGCCTTGTAGGTCATTACCTTACCATCAGGCCCAAGTTTCCTCTTGTATACCCATTTGCACCCAATAGGAACAATTCCTTCGGGAGGGTTAACAAGAGTCCAAACTTGGTTAGTATGCATTGAGTCAAACTCAGACTGCATTGCTTCAAGCCACAAATTTGAATCAGCATCGGAAATCGCCTCCTTGAAAGTTCTTGGATCAGATCCAACAACTTGATCACTTTGATCATATTCAAGGAGAAAACCATATCTCTCAGGAGCCCTAGGAACCCTTTCGGATCTCCTAGGTGCGACCATTTCTGGTACTGGCTCTGGAGGTGCAGGAGATTCACCTGGTACTTCAGTTGGTTCTCGAACCTCTTCGAGTTCTACTATTTTGCCCTTTCTATCAAGTAGAAATTCCCTTTCCATAAAGGTGGCATTCCTAGAAACAAACACTTTTGTTTCACTTGGATAGTAGAAGTAGTATCCAATGGAATTCTTTAGATATCCAATGAAGTAACATAAGATGGATCTCGTATCCAGCTTATCTCCCACTGTCTGCTTCACGTAAGCAGGACATCCCCAAATCCTCATAAATGACTTGGGTGGTTTGCCCATCCATATCTCATATGGAGTCTTATCCACTGCCTTGGTGTGGACATTGTTCAACAACATTACCGCCGTTTCGAGCGCAAAGCCCCAAAACGAGGTCGGAAGCTCAATGAAGCTCATCATAGATCAAACCATGTCCAACAAGGTCCGATTACGACGCTCCGCTACACCATTGAGCTGTGGTGTGGCCGGAGGGGGCCACTGTGAGAGAAGCCCATTCTCTTTCAGATAATCTTGAAACTCAGTACTCAAGTATTCGCCACCTCGATCAGATCGAAGTGCCTTAATACTTTTGCCCAACTGATTTTCTACTTCAGCCTTGAATTCCCTGAACCTTTCAAAGGATTCAGACTTGTACTTCATCAAGTACAAGTACCC
>KV014942.1:16252-27551 GCA_001598015.1 Dorcoceras hygrometricum | reverse complement strand
CCTGCAAGAACCAGTTGGTCGTGGTTAGCGTACAGTACGGTCCTTTCAATCCATATATCCCGATCTGATCAACGACCATTGGTAAATCGAGAGTCGCTAAAGATCCGATAGCTATGCATACATCTTGGAGATCGAATAGTGACATCGTGAGTGTAACTAGGTAAACCCATTTACCTAAAACACTTCTAGTACTCTGGCCAGAGATTTATACACTATTATCCCCTCAGATAGCATAGGATCTCCACGCATGTCTACGAGCGGTGAATCCTTGACAACGATGCATCGACTCCTACATGCATCGGGGTCTCACCCAATCCCGCCGCCTAATGACCCCAAGTGAGTCGGCAAACTGGTCAAAGTGAGACGCCTATCATGTAGAGTCTCAATGACGTTTCGAGTCGTGAGGACTAATCAGTACAACCAAGACCTCGGACTTATCCACTCGACAAATGGTAACCACTTGGAAAGTCCGAACGATGGTAGTTCGATAGATCACCAGGTCACTATCTATCTGCATGCTCGGAACATCACAATGTTCCCTACCAATGAAACATGGTACTTCGCATCGCAGATACTAGTCTCGAGCTCGGGCGACCTTATCCTCATTTTGACGGCCCAATCGACTAGGAACTAATTCAGAATACACAGTGACTATTAGATGTGTTTCATGATAGCCGTCATACCCACTATCACATCTAACATACACTATAGTGCATTCTAGGTCTTTACTCAACGCAATTTTTAATCATCATACAACACAATGAAAGTAAAGAATGCCATAAATAAATGTGAATATCATATATAAAGATCGTTTCATACAAGAGTTTATGAACTCACACGCCACAAGTTGGCTAGTTGGTCATCTACTCTAACATCCAGTCCGCTCAGGAATCCTGCCCCTCAATCTCTATCTCAGCCTCATCTGCATCATCCAAGCATAGTGAGTTTAAAGACTCAACAAGCACAAAACTGAGATATAACAAGTAATAAATAATACATACACATGCATTAAAATATTTCTACTTAAAATAGTTTCTTGACTTAAAAGGTATGCATTAAAACAATTTCATGCTCAAATTAACTAAAAATCATTGCATAAATAAAATGGATTCTCAATCATTTTTCCTCGTGAATTCCGTTCCTCGACTGTTGTTCCTCAACCTCAAGTCTCTTGATCAAGCTAATAAACATTAGTACTAGATCGGAAAGGCACTCCAGTGCTCATCTGAAGCTCAGACACTTCAGTTGGAAAGGCACTTCAGTACTTATCTGAAGCCCATATCCGTCATTTTGATATGGCAAGCGGAACGTCTCCCGACCCCATATTCGTCATAGAAAAACCACAATCAAGTCACATCATTCAACAAAAATCATTTTTCCTCGTTCTTGCCTCCATCATTTTCTCAAACTCAATAAATAAATAAACTCCATAACCTCATGAACATTATACCCATAAATACTTCAAAAATAAACATTTCCGCTTTAAATATTCAAACATGCTAAAAATCATTTTCTAGGCATTTAATTTTCATAAAATGACCAAAAATCTCATAAATTCCAAAAATGCTTAAAAACAGTTCATAATATCCTTAAAACATCTAGTAGTCATTCATGAATTTTGGCAGCCCCTATGACTCAATTTCCCAACTTTCCCGAAAATTCCCCGAAAGGAACCATCTGCGCGACAAAACCGTAAAAATATAAATAAACTCCATAACCTCATGAACATTATACCCATAAATACTTCAAAAATAAACATTTCCGCTTTAAATATTCAAACATGCTAAAAATCATTTTCTAGGCATTTAATTTTCATAAAATGACCAAAAATCTCATAAATTCCAAAAAATGCTTAAAAACAGTTCATAATATCCTTAAAACATCTAGTAGTCATTCATGAATTTTGGCAGCCCCTATGACTCAATTTCCCAACTTTCCCGAAAATTCCCCGAAAGGAACCATCTGCGCGACAAAACCGTAAAAATCATAAAATTTCATTTCTTTACCAAATGACCTAAACTTTGGATACAGATGACCCTACCTCGATGAGCTAGCTTCTGGAACAAACGGAATTCAAAAACAATGTATGAGGTGACCACACGGACGCTCGCAACCATACTGGTCGCGCACAGGAACTCATCTAGGAGAGGTTAGAAACACAAATTCGAACCAGCCCCTTGACTCCATCACCCGACCACCCCTCACACAGCCCATGGACGACCCTTAGGACCCCCGATAACCCAATTTTAATTGAAACCTAAGCCATACTATACTTCTCCTCCCTTCAAGATCCACCCTTGACAACCCCAACACAACCTCACTCACACCCACCAAACGGCCTTAACCCTCTCCTTCACCAAAGGTCCAGATCTGAACTAGGCTGCAAAATACATGAATGAATTACATTAAACAGTATGATATGCATTAAAAGTGGATTCATCCAATCACCATAACATTTAAACACACATATGTACATAGGCTTGAAAGGTGCATCAAGGAAGCTTTGTACTTTCCTTTATTTGTAAAATCTTACAACCAAGAGGTGATGTAGGCTTTGAGGAAGACAAGGAACACCACATTAAGCCAAGGGGAAGCCTTGAGCCACCACAAAATGGAGAGGCTATGGGGAGGGGGAAGGCGTGAGTTTTTTGGGGGAGGGAGGCATGCACTAGGTTTTGGGAAAGAGTAGGGTTACGTTTTTGCTTTTGTAAGGGTGATAGATTAGTGAGGGTAATTTAGGGATAATTAGGTAGATTAGTGAGGGTAATTTAGGAAAAAAATTGGTAGATTAGTGGCAAGAGTTGTTTTTAAGGGGGAGTACTCAAAGTTGCTATTTAAAATGATAAAAGGTGCTACTCCTCCATACTTAGAAAATTTGAATGCATGTTGGGTGAAATGAACTCCCCTCCTAGCCTATTATTTTTGAAAATGAGATGTTGGAATAGGGTAAGAAGATTCGATTTTTAGTAGTGATGCAAGTGTGTGTAAAACTTGTCATTTTAGTAGAAAAAATACTACTCAATTAAAAGAATAAAATCCTTAATCCCTCAATTTACTAAATTCTTTAAAACGGCTTCGAAATAAATTTTTCATTGAAAACCTCAATACCTCGGTTTCCCCGTCGTCTTCCTTCTAGCCTTGCATCATCTAAATACAAACTCAAAAAAGACTCAAAATTCAAGTCAAATAAATCATAAGGCAATAATCATGCAAATAATTAAATAAAACGATAAGGCATGCGATTTAGGTAGCAAAATTCCTAGGCGTTACATACCCTTCCCCTACCGTCGGCCCTATCCCCAGCAAAGATAGTATTACTCGTTAAGATCTGGCATCACACTTTTACCACCCACATGGTCAACCAGATCAAGCGGCGCAACGTCAGCAGCTTGACGTACGAGAACTTCCCAGGAGGTCACCCATCCGAGTACTGTTCTCACCCTTGCACGCTTAACTCAACACTTTTTGTACTCATGGACATTCAGTGACGTGACTAGGTCCTCACGTGTAAATTCTAAATTGGAGAAATCAAATACCTCGTCAGTGTCATCAACCATGAGACGTTGTACTTCTTCCTCACTCTCGCTGGATGAGGACGTCCCTGAGCTGGACTCCTCTGAATCCGTGTATGTCCATGCACTTTTGTTCTCTTCTGCAACCATTGCCTTCTCAGTCCACCTCTTTCAATAGAACATCTTCTCCTTATTATCCTTGCTGGTACGATCTGGTTGCTTATTGGCATCCAAATTGGGCTTCCTGCAGTCATCAATGAAGTGATCAGGCATGCCACAATTATAACACTTATCATCAGAAGAAGCATTTAAATTCTTTTTAAAATGAATCAGAAGAGTTGGGTTTAGAGTTATTCTTTCGCATAAATTTCCCGAATTTTTTGATGGATAGGGACATAGCGTCATTGCTAAGTTCCTCTGCTGATTTGATGCTTTGTGGGCTCTATTCTGGCATTGTTGCAGCAAGTGCTTTGGTAGGCTGAGATGTAGAAGGCTATGACTCTGCTCTTGTCTCCAGTTCGAACTCATTAAAGCCTTCATGTTAGCAAACAGGTCATGCAGCTCCAAATTGTTCAAATCTTTAGATTCCTGCGTGGACATAGTCTTCACATCCTACTCCTTAAGCAGTGGTCTCATCACTTTCAGGGCTAGCTCCCTGTTGTTGTATTCTTTCCTCAATTTGGTTAGCTCAATCACCAGTGAGCTGAACCCTTCATCGAACTCTCCATAGTCTCCTCAAGCTTCATTCTTATCAACTCTAATTTTTATAGGGTCACGGCCAGCTTGTTTTCCTTGGTCTCCTCATTGCCCTCACAAATCTGGGTGAGCTTCTCCCAAATTTCCTTGTCCGTAGTACATGTCTGGATCTTGCTGGCTATGTTGTTTTCCAGTGCCTTATACAGAATATCCTTGGCCACATTGTCCAGATTTGCCTTTTTCTTATCCTCTGAAGTCCATTCCATCCTGGACTTCTCTACCCACTGAGCTGCACCTCTGAGATGGCCACTTCTGTATTCCTTTTCATGATCTTTATGGTCTGTTATAACAAACCACATGTCATCATCTTGGGCCGCCAGGTGAGCTTGCATACGAATCTTCCATACGTCGTACTCCTCCTTAGAAAACATGGGAATTTTATTATGAGAGATCGACATATTTAATGAATTTAAATAATAAAGATGTTCAAACATGAGATACTAAGCTCTGATACCACATGTTAGGATAAAAAATATGGCTTGGGAGTTCGGGGGTGAATGAACTCCTTTGATAATTTTAACAAAAATCTGTTTTAAAATATTTTACAGCTCATAGCTAACCTCTAAGCCGAGTTATCAGCTTGAAGGATCTCAGTGATAAGCTGTTGTCTCGTGTAATAAAAATGTTTATGCGGAAAAACATGATTCAATAGTGAACAGGTAAAATGCGTGAACGTAAAAGATAATATATCAGAATTTGTTTATGGAACTTCGTAGTTTAATCTCCTACGTCTCTCCTTCTTCCTCAACAGGAAGGATTTTCACTAGAATATTTGATTTATACAACTCCTTGTACAAACCCGATCCGACTGCCAGCAGCTGAAAGAACTCCTAGTAATTTCACAATATACACAGACCGCAATCTGCTCTAAAATACAAAGAAAACATCTCTAAGCTGGTTTGCTATTCTAGCACTCTCACGCTATGTTTATGATTATACAAGGATAACTCAACACTAGAGAGTGAGATATAAAGGTTGTGTGACACAAGAATTGAATGAAAACAATCTGCGTGTGTGTCTCACTAGCTGTGAGCTGGTTGAGAATGAACTATGTTTGCTTTCACAATAGTACATAAGTTGTTTGCTTCAAAGTACGTAGGATTGTCGAGATAGTGTGGATCGTAGAGACTTCTCAAACTGCTCTGCTCTCCAATTTATAACTTTTGGAAACAACGGTAATAAATGTTACCAGTAGACACGTCGTATGTATCCAAAGTGAGATGTCTGCGGCATCTTAAATGCTTGTACTGTTTACATACACCTCCATTAAATGCATTTCCTATTTTAGCATACATTGCGCCGTTCTCAGCTCACACCAAATCTCTGTATATCTGGGTATTAGGATAAAATTTATAGTTTTGGTGATAACAAAAATAAGATAAGTGTTGATACAAAGTAACTACTTGTCATTCAACCGTTGCAATTAACAACATAGTATATTCAGACGACAGGGAGTCTCAGACTTGGGTTTTCGATATTAGTTCAGACGTTGAGGAAAATGCTTTCAGATGGTGAATTGTACAGTCAGAGATTTGAATTGTATATTTCAGTTGTTAAATATGGGTACTCGGGAATATTTCAGCAGTAGAGTTGAAGCATTCAGTTGATGGGTTTCTATTTCAGATGTTAAAGATATACAGTTATCAGTTTCTGGTATCAAGTTCTTATATCATTCGTGAGAGCAATTCAGATGTTGATCATTGGTTAGTAATCAGCAGATGGTAGAATCAGCCGTTGGATATCTAAGAATATTTCAGACGTTGAGTATTTCAGCAGTTGGATATTCAGACGCAAGGTACCTCTCTTAGAAGGATATTTCAGACGTTGACTACATTTGAATAGATTTGAGACGCAAATATTTGTGTGTCGCAAAACTACGTCGTTTTGAGTAAGTTGATACGCAGCGTTTTGATTAGCGCTAGAATTCAGACGATGGGTTATGTAAGGATTCAGATGTTGATTTGATATCAGACGCAACCATTCAGACGACAAAGTATTTATTAACGAGTTGCAAAACTATGTCGTTTAGATAAGTTGAAACGACAGCGTATGGTTTTGCGCTAGAATTCAGACGATGGATTAATGCGTAGATTCAGACATTGGTTATCACTCAGACGTTGGAGTTACTTTGATACAAACAAGAAAATATTTCAGACGTTGAAGCTATCAGCCGTTGCAAGTACTCTATTGTTATTATGCTTCAACTGAAACTGCATATTCGATTAGGTGCAAGATAGTCATCTTCTGTGTGAAAGGAAAAGCTGATTATCAAAAAGAAATTTCAGGCGCAGACTACGAATTGATTCAAACGATATAAATATTCAAAATCAAAGGTGAAGATTGAATCGTACATTTGCCTGGAATTAAGGAGACAACGTTGGTACTATTTTGGGTAAATAGTACACATTTGCAGAATTCGTTACACGGTGATTGCACAAATATGGAAAAACATTTTGGCTCTGACGGTGTGCAATTTACCTTGTAGTGGAGCAGAAATTACGATTGCTTGGTTACCAGAATTTCAAAAGGGATTTTTTTTCCTTTACAGAATTATTTGACCGTTGAGCGAAGAGTATAAATAGCAGAAGTTTGATTTGAAGAAACTCACTTCGCTCTCGACTACTTGCCGTTACTCTGCGAGTTTTTAGTCTCCATCATTTTCGAGCTTTTTCACTCCATTGAAGTTATTTCTCAGAAAAGCTCACAACTCGAAGAACCTTCAATCAAGCCATCACAGAAATTTACCTTCGAGTCATTCTCTGGTTCAATCTTTTGAATCGTGTTTCATTTTTTAGAAACCAGAGAATTTACAGTCTCATAGATTTGTATTTCACTGTCATATTTTATTGAGTCTGTAACGAGCTGGCTTTGTGAAGCAGTTCGAAAAACATCATTACGTTACCTATTTTCAGCAGATGCGTCTGTACTTTGTATTTTGTGTTGCTAGGAGTTCACCTGGAGCGAGGCTCGGTGATCGGATGTTTGTAGAAGGCCTGCATGTTAGAGTAGATGCCCAACTAGCCAACTTGTGGCGTGTGGGTTCTCATTGACTCTTTGTAAAACGATCTTTATTTATGAAATTCTTATTGTTTTATGGCATTCTTTATCTTCATTATTTTATAATGTTAACAATTGTGTTGGATAAAGACCTAGAATGCACCATAGTGTATGTTAGATGTGATAGTGTATATGATGGATATCATGAAAGACATCTAATAGTCACTGTGTATTCTGAACTCGTTCCTAGTCGATTGGACCGTCAAAATGAGGATAAGGCCGCCCGAGCTTGAGACTAGCATCTACGATGTGAAGTACCATGTTTCATTGGTAGAGAACATTGTGATGTTGTGAGACCTAAAATTGTATAAGAGATCATTTGGCTGGAATTAATCGGTTTTTAGAGATTTCTGGTGGTTTGGATCTCTGTTTGTAAGTTTGGTTTGCATTTTCGGGTCTGAAATAGCATTTGGAACAATTCTGGAAGTTTTCGTGTTTTTGAGTTTTGGGAGGTTTGAGCTGGTTTTGTTGTAGCAGCTGGTCGGTGGCAAATCCAGCCGCAACGGTTTAATTGGTAAGCGCGAGTTTTCGCTACGCCGTTGTTTCTATGAAGTCTGGTAGCGTGTTTTGTATCCAGCCATTGCGGTTTGGTGTGTTTGTATTCAATGGCAAACGACAGCATTTCGATAAGTTGGCGTGACGTCGTTTGGATGTTGCGCCTGGTACCAGCTGGTGGGATCGGTTCGTGTGTGCCTGCTGGTTGTCCAGCTGAGAGTAGATGTCAACGCTGGTCAACTCTACTGTAGCTTGCGGCTGGCATTGCGCGCAAGAGTTAGCGACCGGATTTGATGACGTCAGCTGTGCGACGCCGTTTTGATTAGTTGCAACGCTGCGTTTTATTTTTTGTGGCTGGTACTGTGAGACCTGAAATGTAATTAAGATTAATTTGTTGGAATTAATCGGTTTTTGGAGATTTCTGGTGGTTCGGATCTCTGTTTGGAAGTTTGGTTTGTATTTTCGGGTCGGAAATCACATTTTAAGCAATTCTGGAAGTTTTCGTGTTTTTGGATTGAAATCTGTTTTTGTGAGAAATCTGGATTTTTGGGTGAAAGCTGGTCGTTTTAGTGGAATCTGGTCGCATCGCGCATTTGGTAACGCAAGATCACCATACGCCGTCGTTCTGTGAAGTCTGGATTGTCTCGTGTGTGAGAGAAATCTGGTAGCGTGATTTGTTTTGGGTTGGTGCGACGTCATATTGGTTTAGCGCTAGCGTGAGGTCTGTTGCGTGAGGCGAAGTCTGGATGGTTTGTTTACCAGATGTCAATGCGAGTCAACGTTCGTGTAGCGCGAGGTGGAAACGTTGTCGTTTAGGAGAGATCTGGTAATGCGTTTAGCGCTAGGATCTGATTGTGATATCTGCCCGCAAGTTCTTGTGCTGAGAGTGAAGCGATGTCGTTTGGATAAGTTGCAACGGCGTCGTTTTGGTGAACGCTGGAGGGAGAGATCTGTATAGCGAGTTTAGCGTTCGAATGACCAGATTTGATGACGTAGCGTGGAATCTGTTGTAGTGTGTTGCTTCGACCAGATTCACCATGGTATTGGAGCGACGTCGTTTTGGGGTTTGAGCGTTGTTTAGCGCGAGTGAGAGCTGCTGGTGGAATCTGTTTCTGTCGGTGGAATAATTTAAACAGATTTCTCGCGCTTATTTAAGGAGCAAGGCTTGGCTTCGTTATATTCCACTAGATCCCATACTTAGAATATTTTTCCCCCGACATTCGTTCTTGTTTCTCAAACCCTCGGCTACTGTTCACCGTGAGCTTCTCCGATAATTTCCCGTCGCTTCCGGTCATCATTTCTTTTGCTTGAGGTAGCGTTGGACTCCTCCTGTAAAGCTCTTTCACCCTATACTAGTTTCGGAGCTTATCGTTCGCTGGAGAGAGATCGTGAAGCTGCTATCTTCGACAGTGTGTTTGTGCGTGCAGGTAGCCTTCGGTTTTAACTTTGAGATCTCGTTTCCTAGCTGTGATTTAGCTCCCTGTTGAGTTGTATTAGGGTGATTAGTTGCTGGTTGAGCGTGGAACTCCCAGCCGTGTATTTCTGTGGTTGGCCGTGAGTTGTTGTTGATGATTCCCTGTATCTTGCGTATGTTTAACAGGTTGGAATCATAATTCTCAGGCCTAGTATTGTGGTAATTGAGCTAGGAATTAAGGTATGGATCTTGAGCTTGTAATTCAGCGTGGAACTTGGCTTGGATGAATTGTGAGATGGCTGTGTTGGATTGCCATGCTTGGTTGTTGTCCTGGTTGAGGACTGTGTATGTCTATTGTGTTTTATTGCTTCGATGCATATCTTTATATGCTTGTGTTCCAGCATGTTTCATACACGCATGACATTCCATTTCAGTTGCGGTAGCCATTGCCTTGTTTCGTTGTTGCTTCTTTGTTTTCTTACCAAGATGCGAGGGCGAGCGGCGATTGCCGCACTCTCATTTCCCCTATGAGCCGAGTGGCTAGCTACCACAGTTCATAGGTTGGGTGTTGATGCATCTGGTAAAGGTGGGCGAGTAGGGGTGAGTGGGTAGCACACACATGTCCTACACTCACCGTGGCCACATATTTCTGTTGCAGTTTCCTTTGAGCCGTTGTCTCCTTTCTCATAAATAGCATCTGCCTTTCATTCTTACTGTTTACTGCTGTTTTATAGTTTCTCTCCGTACTGGGGTTTGACCCTATGTCCCTCTGGGGCTTGGTTTGTTTTCCTTGTTGTGTTGTTTTCAGGAAACCCAGGTTTTACAGCTGGTCGTGGTTTTAACCCAGCTGGTGGTGCCCCAGGAGGTGGTTGAGTATCCCAGTAGCGTATAGCATATTTATATGTATCAGTATTGTTAGCCAGGGGATGCCCTGTGCTTTGTTGTTGTATTATGTTGTTGCAGTCTGATACATGTTATTCTTGTTGTATGCTATACTGTGTTGTTATGGCTTGTAGCCATTTGTTGGTTTGTTGAATTTATATACTGGGATAGCTATTTTGAGTATCACTCTATTTTAAATTATATTGTTTTAAACCGTCAGGCCAAAAGCGAAAAATTTTACCCGCATTTTTGTTAGCTTCCGCTTGTGTTTTGGTGTTTTTACTCTGTTTAGAGCACGAGGCCTGACATTTTTGGTATCAGAGCTTAAGCTGGGATAAGCTCGATTTCTTTGATCACACTTGAGTCTAGGCACAGTGTTGTGTGTTGCATGTGCTTGGTTATGTGACTACGTGCTGCATATTTCTGTGTTTTATGCTATCTATGCCGTATCTGTTCTGTTTTGCTTGATCCTGTTGAGTGTTTTCGTAGATGCCGCCTAGACGTCGTGGTAGAGGTAGGGGGCAGTTTGAGGAATCAGCAGGACAGAATGAGGACAGGCGTAGTGCCCGTAGTCATACTCGTGTTAGCAACGAGGAGGAAGATGAGATTGCGGCACCTCCTGCGGAGCGGATGGATGTTGTTATAGCACGGTTTCAGCGGATGAACCCTCCAGTCTTCAATGGTGATGAGTCCAGTGAGGATTCGGACTCGTGGCTCCGTAACATCATTGGTCTTTTTGATCGGGTGCAGTACGATGATGATCTTCGACTGAGTTTAGCGACCCTCTTGCTTAGGAAGGCAGCAGAGCGCTGGTGGCCAGGCGCTTCGAGTACCTTGATGGAGACCGGTGTTGGGATCTCTTGGGACAGTTTCTGCGAGACCTTCAGACAGGAGTATGTGCCCGAGTCTTATGTGAACGCCCGGAAGCCGGAGTTCGACCATCTGGAGCAGGGTTCCATGACTGTTCGGGAGTATGCTAGGAAGTTTTATTCTCTGTTGGCGTACGTTCCCCATGTTTCTGGTCGGGAGAGGGCCAAGCGGACTCGATTTCTTGAAGGCTTGAATGAGGAGTTGTATCAGATGGTGTTGACCAGCAAACCAAAGAGCTATGCTGAAGCAGTTGACACTGCTATTGATATCGAGGAAGGTTTGCAAAATCGTCGTGCTCGTAGGCAGCAGGCGG
>KV014942.1:2248-15291 GCA_001598015.1 Dorcoceras hygrometricum | reverse complement strand
AACTTGATCCGTTTGATGCTTTGGGATTTTGATTGCATAGTTGGGATGGATGTGCTGTCCAACTATAGGGCCTCCGTGGATTGCTTCCATGGGATTGTGCGCTTTAGGCCTTTATCTGGCGAGAAGTGGGACTTCTACGGCCAGGATTCTAGATCGAAGATCCCGTTGATCTCATCTATGGAGATGTTTAGCTTGTTGTCTTTGGGGAATGCTGGCTTTATGATTTATGCGTTGGATGCGTCTTCTTCTTCCCGTGTTCATCTCAGTGACGTTCCCGTGGTGCGACATTTTCCGGATGTGTTTCCGGAGGAGATTCCTGGTTTCCCTCCGAGGCGGGAGATTGACTTCAGCATAGAGCTGGTGCCTGTCACAGCTCCGATTTCGCGTGCTCCTTATCGTCTGGCGCCTGCGGAGTTGAGAGAAATCAAGGTGCAGTTAGATGATTTGCTGGAGAAAGGTTTTATTCTCCCTAGTATGTCACCGTGGGGAGCGCCCATTCTATTTGTGAAGAAGAAGGATGGCTCAATGCGGATGTGCATTGATTTTCGCCAGTTGAATAAAGCCACTGTCAAGAACAAGTACCCGTTGCCGAGAATCGATGATCTGTTTGATCAGTTGCAGGGTTCTGTGGTGTATTCAAAGATTGATCCTCGTTCCGAGTACCACCAGCTGAGAGTGAGAGATCAGGATGTCGCGAAGACTGCGTTTCGTACGAGGTACGGACATTTTGAGTTTTTGGTGATGCCGTTTGGTCTGACCAATGCGCCTGCAGTCTTTATGGATTTGATGAACCGAGTTTTCCGTGAGTTTATCGATCAGTTTGTGATCGTGTTCATCGACGACATCTTAGTCTATTCAAATACTCCTGTGGAGCACAAGGAGCATCTGCGTATCGTCCTTCAGACGCTGAGAGACCAGAAATTGTACGAAAAGTTTTCCAAGTGTGAGTTCTGGTTGGATCGCGTCGTGTTCTTGGGACATGTGATTTCAACCGAGGGGATTTCGGTGGATCCTAGCAAGGTTGATGCCGTTCTGAACTGGGAGCGTCCCAGGAATGTTTCTGAGATTCGCAGTTTCTTGGGTCTGGCTGGCTATTACCATCACTTCATTGAGGGATTTTCCAGTATAGCAAAGCCGATGACTCAATTGACTCAGAAGGACAAGAGTTTTGTTTGGAGTGAGCAGTGCGAGAATGCTTTTCAGCTGCTCAAGGAAAAGTTGACTACTGCGCCTGTGTTGGCTCTACCGTCCGGTTCGGGTGGTTTTGTTGTCTGTTCTGACGCTTCGCTTAATGGATTGGGGTGTGTGTTGATGCAAAACGGTCGAGTCATTGCGTATGCCTCGCGGCAGTTGAAATCGCACGAGACTCGTTACCCAGTCCATGATTTGGAGTTAGCAGCGGTGGTCTTTACGTTAAAGATCTGGCGTCACAACCTGTATGGCGAGCAATTTGTGGTGTACTCCGACCACAAGAGTTTGCAGTATCTGTTTTCGCAGCCTGACTTGAACATGAGACAACGTCGGTTGATGGAGTTGCTAAATGACTTTGATTGTGAGATTAAGTACCAGCCGGGGAAGTCGAACGTAGTGGCCGATGCTTTGAGCAGGAAGGCTAGTGAGATGCTTGCGTCATTGTATATCTCTAAGGATCAGGAGCATCTTAACACTACGGGTTGGAGATTCTACCCGGCTGAGGATTTCGTTGTGGTTTCATCGTTCCAAGTGGAGCCGCAGATTGTTTCGACTATTCGAGCAGCTCAGAGAACTGATCCGTCTATCCACGAGTTGAAGTTGAAGGTCAGAGCTGGCGAACTTGAGGATTATTCTGTTTCTTCCGATGGTTGTTTGCATTTCCGAGGCAGGTTGGTTGTGCCCAATTTGATTGATTTGAAGGAGGAGATCCTTCGGGAAGCGCACTGTAGCAGACATAGTGTTCATCCTGGTGCACGGAAGATGTACCATGCTTTGAAGCCGCACTTTTGGTGGGCTGGCCTAAAAAGTGACGTTGCTGGTTTTGTTGCTCGTTGTTTGAATTGTCAGATGGTTAAGGCCGAAAGGATGAGACCTGGTGGTCTGTTGCAGAGTTTGGAAGTGCCCTAATGGAATTGGTAGCACATTGCTATGGATTTCGTGACGCATCTACCTCGTTCCAGCAGAGGATGCGATGCTATTTGGGTGGTTATAGACCGTCTGTCAAAGTCTGCACATTTTATTCCCTATGGAATGACCTTCTCGTTGAAGAAGATGGCGAAACTGTACGTTGAATTTGTTGTTAGGCTGCATGGTGTGCCCGTTTTGATCGTTTCCGACCGAGATCCGAGGTTTACTTCCAGGTTTTGGAAGAGTTTGCAAACAGCTTTGGGTACCAGATTGGCGATGAGCACAGCGTATCACCTCCAGACAGATGGCCAATCTGAGCGAACAATCCAGACGTTAGAGGATATGTTGCGTGCTGTTTTGTTGGATTTCGGAGGTAGCTGGCAAGACGCGTTGTCTTTGGTTGAGTTTTCGTACAATAACAGCTACCAAGTGACGATTGTTATGGCGCCATTTGAGGCTTTGTATGGTAGAAAGTGCAGATCGCCGGTATGTTGGGAAGAAGTGGGGGAGAAGCAGCTATCTGCCCCTGACTTTGTGCAGCAAATGAAAGATCACGTCGATCTTATTAGACAGCGGATGAAAGCTGCCCAAGATCGCCAAGCCAGTTATGCGAATAATAAGCGTCGACCTCTTGAGTTCCAGGTTGGTGATCGTGTATTTCTCAAAGTTTCTCCATTTCGTAGTATCATGCGCTTTGGACGCAAGGGAAAGTTAGCCCCTCGTTACGTTGGTCCGTATGAGATTGTTGAGAGGATTGGCCCTTTAGCATATCGGCTGTTGTTGCCGCCAGAGTTGTCTTCTCTTCATGACGTCTTTCATGTTTCCATGTTGAGGAAGTATGAGCCAGATCCGTCTCATGTGCTTGGAACTGACGAGGTGGAGCTAGATCAGTCGCAGATCCTTGGCAGAAAAGAAAAACAGCTGAGAAATAAGACCATTCCGTGGTAATGGTGCAGTGGAGCAAACATCGAAGGGAAGAAGCTACTTGGGAGCTAGAAGAAAAGATGCATCGCGAGTGGCCGCATCTGTTTGAGTAGCTGTTGAGCTAAATTTCCAGTAGTTTGTAGCTTTTGGTTGTATTTCTTCTCTATTTGTTGTTATATGTTTGCTCAGTTATCTTGAACTCTTGGCCTTGTGTTGGGCGAGTTCTGTTTGTATCTTGCGATTGCTGTGTATTGTGCCAGAGTTGTTGTTTGATTTCGGGGACGAAATCCTTTTAAGTGGGGGAGAAATATGAGACCTGAAATGTAATTAAGATTAATTTGTTGGAATTAATAGGTTTTTGGAGATTTCTGGTGGTTCAGATCTCTGTTTGGAAGTTTGGTTCTCAGTTATCTTGAACTCTTGGCCTTGTGTTGGGCGAGTTCTGTTTGTATCTTGCGATTGCTGTGTATTGTGCCAGAGTTGTTGTTTGATTTCGGGGACGAAATCCTTTTAAGTGGGGGAGAAATATGAGACCTGAAATGTAATTAAGATTAATTTGTTGGAATTAATAGGTTTTTGGAGATTTCTGGTGGTTCAGATCTCTGTTTGGAAGTTTGGTTTGTATTTTCGGGTCGGAAATCACATTTTAAGCAATTCTGTAAGTTTTCGTGTTTTTGGGTTGAAATCTGTTTTTGTGAGAAATCTGGATTTTTGGGTGAAAGCTGGTCGTTTTAGGGGAATCTGGTCGCATTGCGCATTTGGTAACGCGAGATCACCATACGCCGTCGTTCTGTGAAGTCTGGATTGTCTCGTGTTTGGGAGAAATCAGGTAGCGTGATTTGTTTTGGGTTGGTGCGACGTTGTATTGGTTTAGCGCTAGCGTGAGGTCTGTTGCGTGAGGCGAAGTCTGGATGGTTTGTTTACCAGATGTCAATGCGAGTCAACGTTCCTGTAGCGCGAGGTGGAAACATTGTCGTTTAGGAGAGATCTGGTAATGCGTTTAGCGCTAGGATCTGAATGTGAGATCTGCCCGCAAGTTCTTGTGCTGAGAGTGAAGCGATGTCGTTTGGATAAGTTGCAACGGCGTCGTTTTGGTGAACGCTGGAGGGAGAGATCTGTATTGCGAGTTTAGCGTTCGAATGACCAGATTTGATGACGTAGCGTGGAATCTGTTGTAGTGTGTTGCTTCGACCAGATTTCACCGTGGTATTGGAGCGACGTCGTTTTGGGGTTTGAGCGTTGTTTAGCGCGAGTGAGAGCTGCTGGTGGAATCTGTTTCTGTCGGTGGAATAATTTAAACAGATTTCTCGCGCTTATTTAAGGAGCAAGGCTTGGCTTCGTTATATTCCACCAGATCCCATACTTAGAATATTTTTCTCCCGACATTCGTTCTTGTTTCTCAAACCCTCGGCTACTGTTCACCGTGAGCTTCTCCGGTAATTTCCCGTCGCTTCCGGTCATCATTTATTTTGCTTGAGGTAGCGTTGGACTCCTCTTGGAAAGCTCTTTCACCCTATACTAGTTTCGGAGCCTATAGTTTGCTGGAGAGAGATCGCGAAGCTGCTATCTTCGACATTGTGTTTGTGCGTGCAGGTAGCCTTCGGTTTTAACTTTGACTCTCGTTTCCTAGCTGTGATTTAGCTCCCTGTTGAGTTGTATTAGGGTGATTAGTTGCTGGTTGAGCGTGGAACTCCCAGCCGTGTATTTCTGTGGTTGGTCGTGAGTTGTTGTTGATGATTCCCTGTATCTTGCGTATGTTTAACAGGTTGGAATCAGAATTCTCAGGCCTAGTATTGTGGTAATTGAGCTAGGAATTAAGGTACAGATCTTGAGCTTGTAATTCAGCGTGGAACTTGGCTTGGATGAATTGTGAGATGGCTGTGTTGGATTGCCATGCTTGGTTGTTGTCCTGGTTGAGGACTGTGTATGTCTATTGTGTTTTATTGCTGCGTTTCATATGTTTATATGCTTGTGTTCCATCATGTTGCATACACGCATGACATTCCATTTCAGTTGCGGCAGCCATTGCCTTGTTTCGTTGTTGCTTCTTTGTTTTCTTACCAAGATGCGAGGGCGAGCGGCGATTTCCGCACTCTCATTTCCCCTATGAGCCGAGTGGCTAGCTACCACAGTTCATAGGTTGGGTGTTGATGCATCTGGTAAGGGTGGGCGAGTAGGGGTGAGTGGATAGCACCCACATGTCCTACACTCACCGTGGCCACATATTTCTGTTGCATTTTCCTTTGAGCTGTTGTCTCCTTTCTCATAAATAGCATCTGCATTTCATTCTTGCTGTTTACTGATGTTTTATAGTTGCTCTCCATACTGTGGTTTGACCCCATGTCCCTCTGGGGCTTGGTTTGTTTTCCTTGTTGTGTTGTTTTCAGGAAACCCAGGTTTTACAGCTGGTCGTGGTTTTAACCCAGCTGGTGGTGTCCCAGGAGGTGGTTGAGTATCCCAGTAGCGTACAGCATATTTATATGTATCAGTATTGTTAGCCAGGGGATGCCCTGTGCTTTGTTGTTGTATTATGTTGTTGGAGTCTGATACATGTTATTCTTGTTGTATGCTATACTGTGTTGTTATGGCTTGTAGCCATTTGTTGGTTTGTTGAATTTATATACTGGGATAGCTATTTTGAGTATCGTTCTATTTTAAATTATATTGTTTTAAACCGTCAGGCCAAAAGCGAAAAATTTTACCCGCATTTTTGTTAGCTTCCGCTTGTGTTTTGGTGTTTTTACTCTGTTTAGATCACGAGGTCTGACAGGTACCAGATTTTGTATTTCGAACCGGTCGCAGGAAGCGATCAGCTTTTGGGATTTGAGAACCAGTTGTGTGTAGTGTCCTACGACGTCGTTTTGTGTGTTTGGGATTATGCTTGCGGGGTTCGACCAGCCGATGGTTTGTTGGTACCTGCTGGTTATGTCGGTGGAATTTTAATCAAATTTCAGCAGCTAAGGGATTATATATATAGGAAGACTTGGTCTTCGATTGAGACATCAGATCCCATACTTAGAATATTTTCCCGACATTCGTTCTCTGTTTCTCGAACCCTAGAGCACTGTTTACCGTGAGCTTCTCGTTGATTCCGGCCGTCGTTTTGGACATTTGAGGTAGCGTTGGACTCCTCTTGAGAAGCTCTTCCATTTCGTACCACTTTTGGAGGCTAGTGTTCGCTGGAGAGAGATCGCGAAGCTGCTATCTCCGGCAGTGTGTTTGCGCGCAGGTAGCCTTTGGGTTTAAGCTTTGAGATCTCGTTTCTAATTGTGAATTAGCTCTCTGTGAAGTTGTATTGGTAGTAATGGTGTTGGGTGAGCGTAGTTCCCAGTCGTGAGCTTCTGTTAGCATCCCTGAGAATTTTGCTTCGTTGTTTAGCAGGTTTTCGACCAGATTTCTCGGGATCCCTTCGTAGTAATTGTTGCTCAATTTTGAGGTACGGATTGAGCTTGTATTTACAGCGAGGTTATGGCTTGAATAATTTTGAGATGGCTATTTGCTGGCTGCGTGATTTGTTGCCTGTTGAGGCTGCTGTTTGTGAGACTGGCCGTGAGTTATGTGGTGTATACTTGCTGATGTTATTATTGTTTCGCATATGTTAATATGCTTGTTATTCCAGCATGTTGCATACACGCATTTTCATCTCCTTTCAGCTTTCGCAGCCATTTCCTTGTTGTTGTTGTTGTTCTGTTTACTTACCAGGATGCGAGGGCGAGCGGTGATTCCGCACTCTCATTTCCCCTATGCGCCGAGT
This sequence comes from Dorcoceras hygrometricum, assembly GCA_001598015.1. Classification (NCBI taxonomy): domain Eukaryota; kingdom Viridiplantae; phylum Streptophyta; class Magnoliopsida; order Lamiales; family Gesneriaceae; genus Dorcoceras; species Dorcoceras hygrometricum. Next base: position 8,513 of record KV014942.1, on the reverse strand, counting down.
GGTTAGCTACCACAGTTCATAGGTTGGGTTGTTGATGAATCTGGTAAGGGTGGGCGAGTAGGGGTGAGTGGGTAGCTCCCACATGTCCTACACTCACCGTGGCCACATATTCTGTTGCATATCCCGTTGAGCTGTTGCTTCCTTTCTCATGCATAGCATCTGCATTTTATTCATGCTGTTTACTGCTGTTTATAGTTGCTCTCCGTACTGGGGTTTGACCCCATGTCCTTCTGGGGCTTGGTTTGTTTTCCTTTCCTGTTGTGTTGTCCAGGTTACTCAGCTGGTCGTAGAGCTAGCCCAGCTGGATGTGCCCCAGGAGGTGGTTAGAGTATCCCAGTAGCGTATAGCATATTTATATGTATCGGTCCAGTTAGCCGGGGAGATGCCCTGTGCTTCGTTGGTGTATTTGAGTGTTGGAGTCTGATACTTGTTTTATGCTATACTGTTATTGTTTTTGTGATTTTCGTAAACTGGGATTCTATTTTGAGTATCGTATTATTTTAAATTATATTGTTTTAAATCGTCAGACCAAACGCAAAAATTTTACCCGCTTTTTAGTAGCTTCCTCATGTGTTTTGGTGTTTTTACTCTGATTAGAGCACGAGGCCTGACAGATGTTCTGAGCATGCAGATGGATGGTGACCTGGTGATCTATCGAACTACCCTCGTTCTGACTTTCCAAGTGGTTACCATTTGTCGAGTGGATAAGTCCGAGGTCTTGGTTGTACAGATTAGCCCTCACTACTCGAAACGTCATTGAGACTCTACATGATAGGTGCCTCACTTTGACCCGTTTACCGACTCAGTTGGGGTCATTAGGTGGCGGGATTGGGTGAGGTCCCGATGCATGTAGGAGTCGACGCTTCGTTGTCGAGGATTCACCGCTCGCCTTTGTGCGTGGATATCCTATGCTATCTGAGGAGATAATAGTGTGATAAATCTCTGGACAGAGTACTAGATGTGTTTTAGGTAAATGAGTTTACCTAGTAACACACGTGATGTCACTATTTGATCTCCAAGATGTATGCATGGTTATTGGATCTCTAGCGACTCTCGATTTACCAATTGTTGTTGATCTGATCGGGATATATGTGTTGAAAGGACCGTACTGTACGCTAACCATGACCAACTGGTTCTTGCAGGCACTATCAGTGATACCTAGGGGATCATGGGGCGATGTTGCTAGGCGCTTTACCATGATCCGATGGGCTAGTCCGAAAATATAGTTTCGGAGTCACACATGTTGTGGGCCCACGGCTAGCTGTATCCCTGAACAATTGAGGGTCACACAAGTACTGGTTTCACGATTCCCGCATGGAAACTGAGCTCAATTTGTTGAGCATAGGATGAGGAAGGATGGAAGTGCGACTTCCTAAAAGTCAACTGGGGTCAAAATGCAATTTCCCCAAAGTTTGGGCTAGTTTGACTATCCTTGAAACTTGGAGGGGCTAAACTGCAATTTTGGACTAGGTGGTCTGAAAAATTATTTTCGCATCATAATACTCAATTTTGTAAACTGTGTAGATCGGTCCGATCTGATCGTCGATCGGGATTATGATGAAGCCACGGTGATAGACTTGAACCGAATGTTCATATGGACCTGGGCCCGCCCCAGGCCCATTGGGCTGGTTCACGCCAATCACATGTCTATATATATATGTCCTAGGCTAGGGTTACATAGACAACAACTCTACACTCCAAACCCTAGAGCACTAGCCGCCCCTCTCCCTCCATTCTCCCTCACGACCGCCGCCCACCTTGCGCCGCCGCCTGTTCAACGCCCGCCGCCGTCCGTTGCCGTCGTGGTTGGACTTGTTCCGACCACCTCGACAAGGAGATTCCGTTCGTGATAAATTCGTCATGTTTTCTAGTGCAGACTGACAAAGGAGTCGTGATTCCAGTCGTGGACCGGATTAGGAGAACGACAACCGCCAACCGTTGAAGTGCCAATTTTCTCGTGAAATTGGTCGGAGCCAGGCGCCTAGACGCCAGCAAGTTACCAAATCTAAACACCCTATGGATGTTTTATTTCTATTATCATTATGTATTGACCGTTCCCGGTGCATACTTTTAAATCTTCCGTTGCGTCCCGGGAAAGGGATCCGGATCCACCGCTGCGCCAACAGTGGTATCAGAGCTTTGGCTCGGATCTATCAATACATAATTTTGTACCTGTATTGCAACAGATCTCAACTTAAAATTTCAAAAAAAAATAAAAAATTTCCGACTGTCGGCGCCACCGCGCAGGACGTCGCGCGCATCGTGCGCACTGTAGCTGCGCGCAGCGCCCGCGCGCTGGCCGTTGGGCGTTGCGCCCGCCGGCCGGCCACCGTGCGCGAATGTCGCGCACGGTGTTGTGCGGCGCCTGCCGCCCACCTGCGAGCGCACTGAGTGCAGGGGGCCGACCCCGTGCGCACGCGTTGCACGCAGGGGCGCACGCGGCGTGCGGTGCTGTGCCGCACACTGTGCCGCATGCTGTGCAGGCGGCGGTGCTCCACCGTGCGGCGACTCCGAAGCGGCGTTGCGACGGCTGTTTTGACTTCTAGGGTTTGTTTCGGGCCTGTCCCGGACGGCCCGAGGGGTTTTCGGGCCAATATTTGATATTGGGCCATTTTGGTCGGACCAAAATTAATTTTTGGAATTTTTTAGATTTTGTGCCTAAGATTATTTTTAGCCCAATTTGATGCAATTAAAATGACAAAATATGATTTTATTTATAAAATATGATTTTATATTTATAATATGATTTTGTTAGAAAATTATCTAATTTGATTTGATTATTTATGTCAATTATTTGAATTGATTGTATGTTTGGGATGATCGAGAGTCGTGCCCAATGTGTTAGGTGTATGCTAGGTTTTACAAATTTTGGTTGAAATATTGTTGTTATCTATTTCTAAGTGGGCCTGGTTTATGCCCCGTTCCCACCCCTTTAAAATTTTATATCCCTACTTTTCATGGCTATTTAAATGTAAATATTAGACTAAGTGGGAGGACATATTTGAAGATGGTGGAGATGATGATCAAAGATATTGATGACCGAAGATTTGTAAAACTGGAAGCTAATGTAATAGGATTGCATTTGCATACTGCATTTCACCTAGGACTGGACCAAGATCCGTGCTTGGCAACAACGAATCGCATAGCTCTCTCTATCGATCATCTCAATTATATATATGCGATATATATCTGTTGAATCCGCGTTTTTAAATGTGATTTAAAATTATTGAGACCTAATGATGATGATCAAAGATATTGATGACCGAAGATTTGTAAAACTGGAAGCTAATGTAATAGGATTGCATTTGCATACTGCATTTCACCTAGGACTGGACCAAGATCCGTGCTTGGCAACAACGAATCGCATAGCTCTCTCTATCGATCATCTCAATTATATATATGCGATATATATCTGTTGAATCCGCGTTTTTAAATGTGATTTAAAATTATTGAGACCTAATTTCAAAATTAAAATCCCTCATTTTAAATTTGATTTAAAATTTATATCAAGATTAAATGTTTATTCGATAAACTAAGGGAATTTAAATTTATTTAGAATTTTCTACCTTCCATCAACAATGGGTGTACGTCGATACTTCCCGTATACATGGCCCGGCTCATATTATTGAGGGGGTTATTGTTAGAGTAGATGCCCAACTAGCCAACTTATGGCGTATGGGTTTATAGACTCTTGTATATGACAATCTTTATATATGATATTCGCATTTATTATATGGCATTCTTTACTTTCATTGTGTGTATGATGATTTACAATTGCGTTGAGTAAAGACCTAGAATACACTAAAGTGTTTGTTAGATGTGATAGTGGGTATGACGGCTATCGTGAAACACATCTAATAGTCACTGTGTATTCTGAACATGTTCCTAGTCGATTGGGCCGTCAAAATGAGGATAAGGCCGCCCGAGTTCGAGACTAGTATCTGCGATACGAAGTACCACGGTCATTGGTAGGGAACATTGTGATGTTCTGAGTATGCAGATAGATAGTGACTTGGTGATCTATCGAACTACCCTCCTTCGGACTTTCCAAGGGGTTACCATTTGTCGAGTGGATAAGTCCGAGGTCTTGGTTGTACTGATTAGTCCTCACGACTCGAAACGTCATTGAGACTCTACATGATAGGCGTCTCACTTTGACCCGTTTACCGACTCACTTGGGGTCATAAGGCGTCGGGATTGGGTGAGACCCGATGCATGTAGGAGTCGATGCATCATTGTCGAGGATTCACCGCTCGCAGACATGCGTGGATATCCTATGCTATCTGAGGGGATAATAGTGTATAAATCTCTGGCCAGAGTACTAGAAGTGTTTTAGGTAAATGTGTTTACCTAGTTACACTCGCGATGTCACTATTCGATCTCCAAGATGTACGCATAGCTATCGGATCTATAGCGACTCTCGATTTACCAATGGTCGTTGATTTGATCGGGATATAGGGATTGAAAGGACCGTACCGTACGCTAACCACGACCAACTGGTTCTTGCAGGCACTATTAGTGATACCTAGGGGATCATGGGGCGATGTTGCTAGACGCTCTTACCATGATCCGTTGGGCAAGTCCGGAATTGTGATTCCGGAGCCACAATGGTTGTGGGCCCACGGCTAGCTGTATCCCTGAACCATTGAGGGTCACACAAGTACTGGATTCGGGATTCCCGTACGGATACTCAGCTCAATGTGTTGAGCATACGAAGAGGATTTTAGGGAGTGCGACTTCCTAAAAGTCAACAGAGGTCAAATCGTGATTTGCCGATGTTGAGGGGCAAAACGGTCATTTTGCACTGTGGTTTTGAAAAATGGTTTTTCAGATCATAGTATTCAGTTTTGGAAACTGAATCGATCCGTCCGATCTGATCGGCGATCGGAGTTACGATGAAGTCTCGGTGATGGGGATGAACGGAATGTTCATCCGTTGGACCCAGGCCCGTTGGGCCGGATCCAAACCCATCACCAAGTCTACTTAAGTAGACTAAGGCTTTAACCTAAAAACACTTGGTACTTTACTCTAAACCCTAAACCTAGAGTGTCAGGCCCCGTGCTAATTACTAACAATTAACACAAAACAAGCGCATAATCACGGAAGCTTAAAATCAGGGCTTAAAAATTTTTCAAAATACCATGGGCCTGAACTTCAAATCATACATTCAAAATAGCAATAATAAAATACGAGTTGATTCAATTTCCACACAACAAGTATAAATCAAAAATATAAATCCCCGATACATGATAACACGGGGCATCCCCCCGGTTCAATACATATCATATATATAGACTGGGACTCAAGGACGCGGGGATCGGCCAGCTGAACTTCCACTCGGTCCAGCTTGATTACCTAGAGCTCCTGCAAATGGGCAACACAGACCCAAACAAAACAAAAGCAGGAAACAATACGAGGTCAAGCCTCAGTACGAAGAGCTATCTAAGCAGATAAACATGCAACATGCTACTCATCAATGCTATGAATGCATGAAGGCTATCAAGGACTCGGATAGCTAGACCAGCCTATCAACTGGCAATTCAAATCAAGCCTCTATACCACACACAGCCAATCAGCCGGTGGAAATCATCGGTCCGTGATCATCGGGGCCCGTCAGCCCATCACAGCTCGGTGGTAGACACTCGAATCCGGTAGTCACCACTCCGACGATAGCGTTGGACTTCTCGGACACGACTCAACAGTCGGCCAGTCACAACGTGGCACCCAATCAGGTAGTCAAAACAATCTGTCAATTCAGGCTCAAGATGTATGCGTGAATGCCATTCAATATCAATGCATAAAGCATACAATGCACAATACGTAAAACAGAATGTAACTCAATCGATTCCACAATTCAATTTCACGTAATTCACAACATTGAAAACTAGCCATGTTCACGCTCAGCTGCTAAGGGCTGCTCAATCGTACCTTCCTTCCTCAATTTACCTAACAGATTCTCCTGGAAGACAATTCCAGCAACAATTCAAGCTCACTGCCTTTGAAGCTTCCTCGACAATTACCCTTCAAAATTCCTAGAAGCTTAAATCTGCCAAAGATACCTAATATCTTAGCTCAAACCAACGAAAGAAAGCTCACCCAAAGGATAGAAACGCACGGCGCAACTTACTGATCAATTCAGCCGTTTCGCGTTCTTGCTCCAGCTCAACACAGCTTCCAAAAATTGGTAGGAAAAGATAGGTCTTCTCAAGAGGTTTCCAACGCTACCAAGAACTCGAAAAATGGAGGTCGGAATCAACGGCAAATC
>KV014941.1:54889-81105 GCA_001598015.1 Dorcoceras hygrometricum | reverse complement strand
ATTATGATTCTGGATTTATTCATGAATTCCTTAATTATTTACAACACCGCATACATTTAATTAATATTTGGTTCGAACGAGGTAATATTCCAATTTATAAGTGTAATTAAGATTATTTGTAATTAGTTCTTTTTAATACCGTCTATATTATTGTATACAAGGCGAATGCAATACCAATCGGAAGAAAACCTATTATCTGAAAATTTCAAGGTTTGATTATTGTTTTATTGTTATTATCCTTGTTAATATATATGCCATGTAGCTGCTAATTCTTATTATTATCATGTCAAAAGAGGTAAAAAAAAAAAATTAAGCTTATTCGCTAACTATTGTGAAATCATAAAAGTTAAAAGCGATTCCCGGTTGTGGTGTCGATATTGAAATAACTAATGCAGAATTCTATATATTATCATGGGTACGAAATTTTGCAGCGACCATATCATATATTCTTCGAGAGAGTGGCATCTTATTGTAATTAGTTTAATCACTGCGAATTACTTCAAAAAATTATTTTTTTAAGGGCATCTTTCAAATTCAGGACAGGACCAATAATATTCCTAAACGGTAAGGGCTGTGCTCTGCTTAACCTTAACAGGTAGATATTACTCAGTATATGGCCAGAAGACTCGTAACAACAAAGCTCAAAATATTCTTCTGCATATTAATTTTTTTTATTATTTTGATTTATAATATGGAATATGGATATTATTATAGATGTCAATTTTATATTTTAGAAGTATAAGAGTGATTTTATTTGGTGTAAGTTGCTCATGTCACCTATTTTATATTTTATGCTTCTCTAAAGAATTGATTAGATTCTGAGAAATATAATATTTGTATTTTTTTATCTCTTCAGATGTGAAACTAATGTAAGAATGCCATGTGAGTAGTCGTAGTACAGTCCTACATTTCCGAATCGGAGAACAATAATGTTTTCCTAGGGTTTCCACAGCACTGATGAATATTCGTAGGCCTGAATAAAAAAAGCGAACATTGTAGACCGCTGATATTAATAATAAATGATATGATTATATAAAAATTGTGTTTGATAAAAAATAATGCTTGATAAATAATAATATATTTGGTTTGATGAATTAAATTTGAGATAAAGTGTTTGTAAAAATTAATAAGTACTATAAACAAAATATCCAGGATAATATTGTAATTTTATATTAATGATTTGATTCATTTTATATAAATAAACGCCAATAAAACGACAGCGACAAACATGTCTGAGTGTGGGTCCGAGTATAGATTTATGGTCAAAAAGACCCCGTGGCTCTTCTACCGAGGAGAAAGCAACTAGACCTCCACAGGTCACTCACTGGATTAGAGGGAGACTGCAGTGTTAGCGCGCCGTCACTAGCGTATGAGTTGCTAACGGTAGCGTTAAAATGGGGGTTCAAAGCATGACTGATGGAAAATTTTTCTAGCGTTCTGAAGAGGTAGTCGCTCTACAGGCTATGCATTATGAGTTACGTGATAAAAGGGAAGAGAGGCACTTAGCGGGAGTAGCTAACTTGTTGATCTGAAATAAATATGTTGTGACTTGGTTGATATGAGATAAATATATCGTAACCGATATAAGATGTGATAGGATTATGATAATTATAAATAACATACTTCGAGTGAAACGATGTCTAAAATTAATATCTAGATAGAAAATATGCATGAAATTCATATTTTCCTGACAATCAGGTTTGTATAACTTGTACATGGTGATTAGTATAATCGATGAAACCGTCTTTTATATTCGTTAATTTATGCTAACAAGAAGATTAATTCACATTACATTCGATCAGCCGACTAATTATGACCTCAAACCAACAAATTCATTTATATACGATATATTATCATATTCTACAAAAAAGTTCTTAGTAATTTTGAAATCTTGGGCCGATGGCCAAAACTTGCATCTCAGGCTCACATTATTTGAAGTACACGTTGAATCGCAAAGAAAAAGTTGAAGAACCTGTTACATTTAAAACATTTTGTGTGCTTATTCAAGTAAAATTTACAATATTTGGTGTTTCTATTAGGCTAAGTTTGGTAGCCAGGATTAACCCTGGATTGGTAAATAGTCCAGAGTTTGGTTTGTTTTTAGCACACAGTCTGCAATCCTTTGGCCCGTGATTGGTAAGTTTTTCACTTTTCTTTGCATGATAAATTATCATTTCTAAATAGATGGTATTAACAGTCCTCGTACGCTGATTGAAAGGAAATTGAGAAATTTCCTGAAATTACCCTTGTTAACCCTTTTCCGTCGTGCCTGAAGAACATCATCGCGCCGTTTTCCAACCTCATTTCGAAGCAGAACTTGTAGAGTTGAAGAATTAGGGAGAGGATTTTGCGACGGAGATGGTGGAGGTGACCTTTGCTGCGATGGATTCATTTCTCGATTTCACCAATATTTGATTGTTCCTCTAAAATATTGTTCTCTCTGATGATGGAGTTATTGCTAGTATACAGCTATGTTTTCGAAATTTAAATTAATTAGTTGTTTTAGTGTCTAGTGGTTTCATCCTGCTTAAGTGCATCCTTGTTTTCTGGGTTGTTCCTCTGAATTAGATATCTAAAAACGCTGTTGTTCACTCTGGAGTTCAGTATCCTTGTAAAGCATTTACGGGTTGTGATATCGATGCAATCAATCAGTGACATGGAAGGAGTTCATGTGTCATCAGTTGTTTTTGTATTTGGCATTCTTCTATGATAGCAGTTTTTTTTTTCGAGTTTATCACAGATTTTTTTGTTAAGAAGTCATGGTAAAATCCTCAATTTCTATCGGTGTTTTCATTTTCACTGATTGATACTGATTGTTGGTTTAGTTGATGAATTTGTATGGTTTCAGTGGTAGTAAGATGATGCATTATTTTGAGAATTTACAAAGAACTTCAACCTCTGCATACTCACGAGGAGATGTTTGGCAATGTTGGTTGTGACAAAGCATACAGGTTTTTCAAACTTGGGGCTGGAATGTGGTCTGATGGAAACCTCTTATATGGAAATCATGCTTACTACCAAAACACAGGTTCACAGTGGCTGTTTGCGCATAAAAAACTTATGACTTTGGATAGGCAACCATATATTCTGGACAAGACTTTTACAGATGCTGAGTCGTTTGATCATATTTTCTTTCGATGTAATTTTGTTAATGCTGTATGGACAAAAATCTTGGAGTGGCTGGGAATCACATACATGCAAAATTCGACTGCCCTCCTCAAGATGCACCGCAGGAAGCTGCGTGGGAACAACTACAATTCCAGATTCAGGTGTATCACGATTGCTGCTGCTATATATCAAATTTGGAATCAAAGAAACCGATGCCTATTTGAAGATGACTCACTGGATGTCCTCACTGTTTGTAGGCGCATACAGATTTTTGCTTATAGAATCTTCCAATTATAGATTGTCTACTTCGTTAGTTTGAGTAGCTTTAGTCTTGATTTTTCGGATGGAAATTCTACCTGACTCAAGCTCTTTGGATTGACATTATGTGCCTGACTTGCAAATTCAAGGTGATAAAATTGAAGAATTGTAAGCTGGACACTGGTTTACATAACAACACTTTGGATAATACTTTCTGCCAGGATGGGATTGCAGCCACTCTTCTCAACTTCTAACAGATTCGAAGGTGGTATTTTTTTGAAGGTGGTAAATCACGTGATGACATTTTTAAAGATTGGAGATTACTACCTACAGTATTATAATTTTGTAATTTGTGTTCTTTGAAACATGATGTATGGTTTAGGCTGGTTGTCATATTAGATTGGAGTAGGCTTTCATTTGTTTGTTTTTTTGATCGCTGGGTATGTCTGACGCTTATTTTTGTACATATTTTATTTACCATCTATGATTTGATCTTCATATCGAAAAACAAGACCATGTCGGGGATCCTTGTCAATACAATGCCGCACTTTCAACGAACTTTGTTTTTTTTTTTTCATGTCGACTACAGCTACTCCTGAGGTAAATTGATTCATATTTGATCATTTGGCTGAAAATTGTCAAATAACCCAGCACCAGGCTGGTTCTATTAATGGATCCAAATATTATTTTGGTCAAGGATATTTTGGTAAATTTCTCGCTCAATCAGTTTTTAATCCTTATGTTAAAAACCAAACCAAACACAATCCCCTAAATCTCAAATATTATTTATCCCACTTTCTTTTAAATTATCATTCAAAGTAATCATTCATTATCAATCACATCTAATCTACGTCGTAGCGGATCATTATTGTACAAGGATAACAAGCTTATGAATTATGATGGACACAACTATTTCAGGGTTGGGCTTTCTGAAAATAAGTAGGCGTCCAATCAACGGCCCAAGCCCAACAAAAGATCGATAAAATACATTTTGATCCAATGAATTACCCTAGTCCGCGCTACACAGTCATAAGACTCCAGACCAGGGGGCTTTAAATAAGTAAATAGACACTTCACTCAACCCTAGTGAGCAGTTATCATTTTTAAGTCTCCATTCCAAAACCCTAACATCTCTGTATCCCGCCCTTCAGTCATTCAAGCATTCGGCTATGGAGTTTTGGAGTAATCACTTTCTTTCTCATTCGCTTTACTTTTTTGCTTTTTGTGATGGTTTATCGGTCATACTATTGGTTTTATAGGTATTTTATAGGGTCTGTTTGCTGTTTTCCTTTCCATTTTGCTATCTTTACATTTTTTTTATTATTAATCAGTTTTTCATGTTTTATATCTCTTGTAGATGTGTTTCATCTATTCCGATTCTTTTGTTGTTGGTATCTCCATTTTGTGTGGAGTTTGAAATTGTATCTGTACTGCAAACAGTGATTAGAAACTTCGTGCCGTGAGTTCTGAGTGAAGGACAGCTCACGCGTTATTTTACTTTAAGTTATTTTTATTCGATTTTTAAGTTGGCTTGCCAACACTACTTGATAGGTATATAGTGATTGCGTTTTGGAGATTACTTTCTCATCGTACACGGTTGTTTAGGTGCTGAGGTAAAAAGCGGGGAGGCTTTTAAGGTCGTGCCTGGTGATGGCATGATTTTGCATATGTCTCAGGTACGATCATTGTTTGTTTTTGGGAACTTTATCTTCTCTTGTATTATGTCTTTCTCTTGGTAAAACATTATTATTTGGCAGGCTTCTCTGGGCGAGACGAAAAAGGAGAAAGGGCACGAATCAGTCTGCTTGTTTGTGAATGTCGAGGGGAAGAAACTAGTTCTTGGAACACTTTTCAGTGACAAGTTACCACAACAACAATTCGACTTGGTATTTGATGGCGACTTCGAGCTATCACATAACTGGAAAAGTGGAAGTGTCTATTTCTTTGGTTACAAGGCTTCTAACCCTTTTCATGATGAATATCCTTTATATTAATTACTGCTGGAATTTAAATTTCCATTTATTTGAAGGATGTGTAGATGGACAATTATCTTATTGAATTTTATTCCTTAACCTGTCTGATTTCTTTGGTTGCCACTGAGTTGTCTGAGGGAGAGTCAGGTCAGTGTTTTTTCCGTCATACTCGTTTCTCTTGCAATAGACCCAATCATGTATCTGTACCCTACGTAATATTTTTTGCTGAGTGTAAATTTTAATTGTTATCAGATGATTCAGAATCTGAGGAAGATATCCCAAAAACACTTGCAGCTAATGGTACCGATTTTGTTTTGGAACTTCTGTTAAAACGTGTCATACTCTCTTCGGTTATAACTTGCAAATATGATGCAGGTAAAGCTGTGCAAAAAGCTAAGCCAGAGAAACCAGCAGAAGCTGAGAAAGCTGTTGGTGCCAAAGGTAAGGATTCCAACACGGGTAAGCAGAAGGTGCAGATTGTAGAGCCACCAAAAGGTGCCAAACCACAAGACGATGATGATGATGATGAAAGTGACGATGATATGATGTCTGAGGATGAAGATGATTCTGAGGTAATTCTTATCCGTTTTTACTGTGTACTGACCACTGATACTTCATATAATTGTTCACTTTTCTGATTGGGGTCTGGGGACTATCCAGCAGTTTGAGAACATATAAACTGTGTTGATAAAATTATTGTTAGTTTGAATGGTTACCTCACTGCCGTAAAACATTGACTCTATCTGGTTTTCACTATACAATTTTCATTTTACTGGAACATCTATGTTGACTTTTTTTTGGTGGAATTGTAACAAGATACATAGAGAACAAGACTGCAACTTGTTCCAAAATATTCAGATATGTCCATCTTAGCTTGTTTTAATAAATTGTCTTTAAGTTTCATCTCAAACAATATTCCAGAGTATACGAGGATCTGGTTTTATGATCTGCCATAGTGCCATTTCAGTGACTGAAATATTGTTCAGTTTTCTGACATTCTATGGTAAAATAATCTACTAGTCAGTATAGATTTTGACGAGTATTATTGTGGTGGATGGGGCTCAGTGTTGCACTAATGTTAATATCTTATAGTTATTTGTGATTTACTCAAACTTTATGTGATGATCCATAAAAACTTTTAATTATGGATGTACATACATACTACTGTAATATGCCAGAATAACAGCTTATTATTGTAAAATTTCAGGGTGAGGATGATGAAGACGACTCTGATGATGAATCTGATGAGATTGATGAAGAAACGCCAAAGAAGGTGTATAGAACAACGTATCCACTCTTGTCTGAATTATCCTTGTGTTATCTGTGATGTTTGGCAACTGACAAATACATGTTTCAGGTTGAACCAAGCAAGAAACGGCCTGCGGAATCCAAGACCCCGGTTTCTGATAAAAAGGCAAAAGTGACTCCTCAGAAATCTGGTGATTTTCTTATTCTTCGCTACCATGTTCTGTGTTACCATGTTAGCAGTGGCTCCATCTTGCGTCATTCAAGGACCCTGCATTCTTAACCCATTCTATGGCACCCACTGTTCTATAAAAAGCTGATATTGAATTCTAAAGTTAATGTCAATGTTGAAATTCAAGCCCCAGTTTGTTAATGGACGCTGCAAATTCTTCCATGTATTTGTTCGTCAGATGATAAGAAAGGTGGTGTTCATGTAGCTACACCTTACCCAAAGCAGGCAAGTAAGACTCCAGCCAACAAGCCAAATCAGCAAACACCTAAAGGTGGTGGAAGTTCACATTCGTGCAAGACCTGCAACAGGTACATTTTCACGTAACTGTAAACAATTGATATCACAGATAATGCTTACTGGACTGAAACACAATTCACCTGCAGGACATTTGGTTCGGATAAAGCTTTGGAGTCACACTCGAAAGCTAAGCATGGCGGCGAGAAATAATGCTGGATCTATCATTTTTAGATTTTGCCTACTGTGTGAGATGTCGTTGGAATGTTGGAATTACCTTTCATCATTTTGGGGATGGATATTAAATCTAGATATATTTTTTGGCTTTGTTTCGTGGCATCTTGGACGAAATTAACTCATTTTGAATCTATTAAAATTATTTGAGACGTAAATGTGAGTAGAAACGTAATGTGGTTACTTATTCTTGTTTCGAATGATTCTATTTTTTGGCTTTGTTTCGAATGACTAGGTCAAACGGAAAGTCATTTTTTCCCTAAGATGAGCTTAACATGCAGATGTTGACATAATTTACGATCCATTTACGAATTACTGTAATAGAGCGGCTCAAATTAAGCATGTTTTAAAGCATATTTAAAACAACTTTAAGTTACCTATGTATTAAGCTATTTAGCAATCTGCGTTTTCTTTTAAATATCGCAACCTTTATTGTTATGCTTTGACGATTCAACATTTTAAAAAGTAGCAATCAGTATATACGTCTTCTCAGTAATGTAACGTTTGAAATCAATCAGCTGCAATTCATGATTTCCTCCAGAAAGCAAGTCACATAATAAAAATACCACTAGAAATAGAAGAAAAGGGGTGAAAAGGGAGAAAAAAAGTTGAATTTCAGATTTAAGACGCACGCAAAGCTATCGAATTATATCTGTCCCATTTCGATGAAGGTGTAACAAAACTTTTTTGGATCTTAAAAATCAGTCTCGGTTATCTATGAGGATGATTCATTCATAGATATTATTCATTCGACTCGATCTCACTACTCAACACCACATTTAGTACGGGTCAACGGGTGCACGGAAGCTAGCTCCGGCATATACTGCATCTGGTCCAAGTTCCTCTTCGATTCTCAGCAGCTGCATTTATCATATCCGGAAAGATTATTCCACATCATCCAAATTTAAAAGACAACACAACCAAGTTTTTTTCTTTTCGGGATGAAATAATATGTAAAATATGGAGAGTATGAAGTGCAAAGCTTTACTTGATTGTACTTCGCAAGCCGTTCTGATCTGCATGGTGCTCCAGTCTTGATTTGGCCCTGTCCAAGAAGTGGAAGTCAATATTATAGCATCGGCATACCCAGTGGAGTTCCTAGATCCGATCAACTACAACATAGTATTCATTTGATAGAATAAATGGAGTTTACCGTAGCCAAACCAACTGAGAGATCAGCAATGAAAGTGTCCTCTGTTTCTCCACTGCACCCACAAATATAGATCTTATCATCATCTCAGTCTTCTCATAATATAGATCTGCCATGATACAGAATTCAAAATCTGGTACCTGCGATGACTGGCCATCACACCCCAACCAGCGTGCTTCGACATTTTTACGGCCTCAATGCTTTCTGTCACCGATCCAATTTGATTCACCTGGTAGTCAAAGTAGAAAAAGAGTGAAGTTCCAGATACTTTGTTGACTTCGTGTCATGGAGAAAATAGGTAATACAAGTATGTGACAAGGAGATAACTATTGGTACACGTAAATGAGATATGGTTAATTTCAAAATTTTAGAATACATCATGTGAGGGACTATATTACATGTGAAAGGTAAAGTGTGATAATAATAAAAATATCATGCACATTCTTAAGCAAAATTGGTGGTAATGATATAGTTCAATAAATGATACGATGCATCACAATCAAAGCAAACATAACAATGCAACGCATGATAAAAACCCCAAATGACCTATTTTAATTTTCAAGCATCTGCCTGGCCGAGAACTATCCAACATGTTTACCATGATCAATTTTACGAATACATCACATAGCTACAAGGGATACCTTGAGAAGAAGAGCATTGCATGTCTTCTCCTTGATCGCCTTCTCCACTCTCTGCGGCCATGAAGAAATCAGAATGTTAAATCACGCGAGCAAATCCTTAACGACTATGATGAATAAATAGTGAACATGAATTACAAATGTAGAAGTATGAGCCACATAGGCAAAATATCACCTTAGGATTGGTGACAAGGAGATCATCTCCCACAATCTGTACTTGAGCACCAATTTCTCCAGTAAGTTTTGCATATGTCCCCCAGTCATCCTGGTCAAATGGATCCTCAATCGATACAATTGGGTACTTGGCTACAAATGACTTGTATAGGTCTTTGAGTTTGTCACCAGAGATCTTCTGCGAGCCATCATTGCCCTGGCAAGAACAATAACAAATACGTGAATATGATATCACGAGCAATTTTCAATGTTTAATTTGCATTAGCAATAACGCTTGCCCACTCTCTCACGATTTCCTCGTATCATTACAATTCAGATTTGGGACTTGCCTCTTCTTTGAAGTTCAGATCGTAGGTCTTATCTGATCCATAAAATTCAGATGCAGCAACATCCATCCCAATGACAACCTACTCATTCAACAAACATTTAATAAGCGACTCGAAAAAATATAAGGGAAAAAATCACAGGAAAAGCGCTCACTTTGTCTGTGTAACCAGCTTTGGCAATTGCTGTCTTCAGAAGTTCAAGACCTTCCTCATTTTCCTGAAGTAGTAATGATGAAACTTGTTAAATATCATTCTTGGAAGCACAATAGTCCAATCCCACCATTAAAGAGAGTTACCTGAATGTTCGGAGCAAAGCCACCCTCATCACCAACATTGGTGGCATCTTGGCCGTATTTCTTCTTAATAACAGACTGAAATAAATTTCAAAATGCAATTGTTTAATGAAGCACAATTAGAACACTGGTTGTCCAAATCGAATTATAAGGGTGTAGCTAAGAGTGCACACAAAACAAAAACTGATTAATTGAATGATGCATACAAATTTAACTGATGAAATTATCTAATTGAAACATGAAATGTAGGCAGAAATTAACCATATTCAATTATGACTAAACAATGCAACTTACTTTTAAGTGATGATATACTTCAACTCCCATCTTCATGGCCTCCTTGAATGATGCAGCTCCAACAGGAAGAATCATGAATTCCTGTAAACAAAAAGTTCAAATTTAATCTCTTGTTACACATCACAAAAGCTCATACTTAAGCAAAACATGCCTGCATAGCAAGTTTGTTTCCGGCATGTGATCCACCGTTGATGACATTGAATGCAGGAACAGGTAACACCAGCTTCTTGTTGCCAGCCAAGTTGGCAATGTGCTGATTCCACAACACAACAAAAAATGGATACAAATTACTGTAAAATATTTGTAATGCCAAACTAGAAACTGATCACAAATTGCTGAGAAAGCAATCTACCTTATATAGGGGGATATTGAGGACAGCGGCGCCAGCTTTGCACACAGCAAGTGACACAGCTAGAATGGCGTTTGCTCCAAGCTTAGAAAATGGAAAGTAAAAACGTTGATTAATATATTATGTCAGAAAATAAGAACCTCTTTTGGATGCCTTAAAAATACCTTTTGCTTACACCAACCCCATTCGTTTTGAGTTCCATCGAGTTGTTGAACCATAAAATTATCAATGCCAGTCTGATCAGTTGGGTCCTGTAAAGAATGCATAATTGGCTAAGTTGCAGCAAGTTTTACAGAATTAGATGGAATTCAATCAACAGGATGCAGTCAAAAGCTGACGAAACAAACCTTCCCAACTAGGGCTGGGCCAATTATTGAATTGACATTGTTAACAGCCTGTATAACCACCTCCAATGCATCAAAACAACAACAATTTGCGAGCAAACTTTAAAAGGCCAGTAATAAATAATTGAAATCAAATTTTGACCTTGGAGACACCCTTTCCGAGGTAATCAGAACCTCCATCTCTCAGTTCAAGAGCCTCATAAATTCCTGAAGAATTTTACAAAAGGTCAATTGAAAAATCATAGAACTACTAATAAAGTAACAACACAACTTCGAACCCAATTATAACAAATACATCAAGAAAATCATTTAATCATTGGTGTTGACTCTCCCGAGTATTTTATTTTACGGTTAACAGTCCAAATATACACACCGTATCCGCATTAGAATTCTAAATGTGAGACCCTTAAACATGTATGCACCAAAGACACACTTCAAGCATGGTGCACGTAAATAGCAGTCCTTAGGCGCAAGGCCCAAGGTGAATCAGACACAGCATATAAAACATGATAGAATCTAAAATATTTTGAGCAAAAAAAAAAACTAAAAAACTCTCAAACCAAATTAGCAAGTCTGTTTCACGTGGGATTCATGGTCCCTGGATTTGTAACGTTATGTCACTACAACAAATAAAGAAAAACGAAAATCCGATTCCGCAATCCGGATATCCGTGACCACCAACGCATCATGCAAACGAATATAATCACGTACACTGATAGCTGTGATATAATAGAAATGAAAAACATTAAGGACATGCCAATAGATCTTACCGGTGGATGCACCGCTGGGAACAGCAGCTCTAGCATAAGTTCCATCCGTCAGATGAACATCAACCTGCAGTCGCAATAAACCACTAAGCATCATTAACACACCAAAATCAGTCATTCTTAATTATCTTCTCATTAATCCGACCAAAAAACTGCAGACAATCAATAGATACGTGAATCAATTCCATCGAATTCATGAAACATTAAAGACAAGAGAAAAGATCGGAAGTGGACTTGGGTGAAGTAAGGGACGGACCTCAACCGTAGGATTGCCGCGGCTGTCGAAGATCTGACGGGCCTTGACGTGCTTGATGGTCGCCATTAGACAAAAAGATCGGATCTAGGTAGAAGAGAAGGGTTAAATGCTTTTGTGAGGCGTGAAGACTGACGAAATAAGCGAGATGCAACACTTATTTATATAAGAGATTAGGGCTAATCACAGCCGTTGGTTTGATCTGATTAACGTTGTGCTGTTAACCTGAAACTGGCGATGCCACGTTCTTCAGCCTGGACCCCTGTCCCAATGCCAACTTGTCCACTGTGATATTAACTAATTAATAATTGACAAATATATTTTTTCCGAATTGTCGCCTACTACTGTAACCTCACAATTCCAAAGTCGAAACAATGACATCTAAATAGTTTGATTTTAACTTAGTTTTTCTAAAACTCAAAACAATCAATTTCAGTATAAAAAGAGAAAAGCCATCAAAACACACACACACACACACATTTATATATATATATATATAATTTAAATATACTTAATTTGTAGTCAAACTTTTGGGCTTGGATGAGAAAATCTCTTATTTGTTTTATAGTTTGAAATCAATTAACATTTTATAAATATAATATTATAAAAATTACATATTAAATAAATATATGTCGAATACTCTGAGGTAGTTGTATCATGCATGATTAAAAGCTTTTCAAACATGTGAATATGTTTAAGCCGAACCCCAATCGAGCACTACTAATTGAAATTATATTTGAGCTAAACTTTTTATTTGTTTGTCATATGAGCCCAACTATCGAGCTTGATTATTTTTCCCCTAATTTTTGACCCATTTTATTTATTTACATTCCTGAGTACCTAACGGGCCAATCAATAGTCACTTGGCTCACTTGGTCCCCTCTTTATGTGCACATCTTTGTTCTTTCAAATTCAAATATTTTTATTTGTTTGTCATATGAGCCCAACTATCGAGCTTGATTATTTTTCCCCTAATTTTTGACCCATTTTATTTATTTACATTCCTGAGTACCTAACGGGCCAATCAATAGTCACTTGGCTCACTTGGTCCCCTCTTTATGTGCACATCTTTGTTCTTTCAAATTCAAATAACACAAAGCCAAATGGAACATACAAAATTTTATATTCCTAACCCAAGAAGAGTAGAGATGGACAGCACCAGTGCATCACACAATTAACATGACAATTTTCTTACAAGAATTTGAAATTTCCAAATGATTACATAGTAATCAACTCATGGTTTTACTAGAGAAAGCTAAAATGGCAAAACCATAATCAGCCCGTGGAATAGATTGTCCATATATCAGTTAAAAAGACACCATTTCACAGGTTCTACTCATCCCACACAATGGCAGTCACTCAACCCATAAATTACCCGGAGTCTCAAAAAACGGGGAATAAACAACTTCGAAATAGATTAACGATCTTTATAATATCCAGAATACCAGCTTAGCTCCGTGGAAGATCACATAACCACCATGTTCAAGCATTCCACACCATTAAGAACTGACTTCAATACCAGGAATTCAATTCATTCAGCCGATTCTATACTTTGAACTCTAAACTAACAATATCATGCTCAAAATTTCAGTAGGAACTCCTCATATAACTAGTTGCACCATTGCACTGACACCTTTAAGAAATACACTCACTCATATCACAGAAATTGTATATTTTTCAAGACACACACATATGACCACAATATATGATCACATGTGCCAAGTACATTCTCAGCTCATTACATATTTATTCTCTTATATCACAGATAACAAACGATTTTTTCCAACATCAAAGGGGTAAGTGATCAAATTTTTTAACTTCTTAAAATTTCCATAACTTTTCAAATGTAACCAAACGTGGGAAAATAAACCCAAAGAATACAAATAGCAATACAAATAGCACAGTAGCAACAGGCAAGATATTAGAGAAAGCTATGAATACAGAATTTGCCATACATGGTATGGCAACATAACTATGCAAACTAATATGTCAAATTTTGGATACTCCAACGCACTGGGTTCCAGACACAACAAACTTCATCAAACAGAAAATATTTCCAAAGAAGCCAAATCTACATAATAAGAGTGGATGTTGATAGACAGGTCATTCCAACAAAAGCGTTTTTCTTAAGTCTTCTTATATGAAACCATTATTGCATCCAAACACATCTATTTCTGCTTTCCTAAAAGAATCACTAAAAAATCAAGCTTAATAAAATTAAGTTCAATTTGCAGCATCAAAATACAAATGCCACCAAAGGTACTTATAGCCTATAGGGCAACTTCATTCACGCATATTCCTTGTCCCACTGCATGCTTTTCTTGGTTCACAGGTAGAAACAAGAACTAATCAGTCAAAGCATACAGCTCCAAGTAAGACAGAGTTAAACAGTTCAACACACAACCAAATAAACTAAAAAAGCATTGATCTCAAAAAACCGTAAAATTCTCTTGATAAAATTTCCCATTTATTAGTACACTTGACCATCAACAACTAAAAACAACGGGAATGAACAGAAGAGCATTCGATCTCAAAAGGCAAGAAAGGGAACATAAACCATCAAATTAAAGAGCCTTGAGCAAATCCTCTGCACTGCTCACATTGAAAGCACCGCCTTCCTCCAGATTCAAGATTTTCACAATCCCATCTTCCAGATAGATAGCATACCTCCTGGACCTCACACCCAGACCCACTGGTTTATCGCTTAAATCCAGTTCACAGCCAATCCCCTTCGTAAAATCCCCATTTCCGTCGCTCAGTAACAGCACTTCATCACCAACATTCAAATCCTTCTTCCACGCCTTCATCACAAATGCATCGTTGACCGAAATGCAAGCAATAGTGTCCACACCTTTCGCCTTAAACTCGGCGGCTTTTTCCGCAAATCCAGGGAGATGCTTCTGTGAGCAAGTGGGGGTGAAAGCCCCCGGAACGCCGATGAGGATTGCTTTCTTTTTGGAGGTGAGGTCGGAAATGGAGATGGTTTGGAGCTCGTCTGAGGAGTCGAAGTAGGAGAGTGTGGCGTCCGGGATCTTATCACCGACGGAGATGGTTGCGGTGATCTTAGGAACAGTGGAGAATCTCAGATACTGAGGGCGGGTGCGGTGATGAGGCTGGACGGGCAGAGCGGCGAAAGATGAGGAAAAGAGGGAGGTGGGAGTCTTGAACGGGGAAAACGCGCAAAGGGGTTGTTTGAACTTGGAAGAGGATGGAGATAAGAGCTTTGCGGCGGCGAAATAAGCTGTCGTTGTGGCGGAGGCGGCCATTTGCTTCGAAGGATGAGGCGGTTTCCGGTAGAAATAGAAATTTGTGTTGGAAAGTGGGGATTGCACTTGTTGCCTTCCACAGATGGTTTTTTGAGATTTCGGCGGAAATAACAATAAGATAAAAATTTGCAGCTAACCCTCTGAGTTTGGTTTTATCAAATTACATCCAGAACCAGAAATTTGAAAAACTATTTGGATTTAATATCTTTAATATAATAGAGAATTTTGAAATAATTTTTAAGTGTCGATTCAGTTGTAATAAATAAAATATTAATTAAAGAATATTTAATAAATAAAATATTAGAGAATATTTTGAAAATATTCTTTTTATTATTGAATTTAAAGTTGATGGACTTAAGATGAATTTTATAAATGACGTGAAAAGTACGATTGAGTAATGAGTTGAAGATGCAAGTAATAGTACTGCTGGGAATCCACTTCTAAACCAGAACCTGCACAGAGACAAAAACCGGAGCCAAGAACCTGCACAAGCACAACAAAGCAAACAAAATACACAGGCAGTATATAGGTTAGCACAAACTGTTCCACAGAGGGAGTATGGGACCAAAAACTAACAAGATTTTGGCCAGGCTCAGGCACCACTAGAAAGACCCAACACAATGACACAAGCTTCACAGTTAGCTCGAAATAGGACACCGGGACAGTGAGGGTGAATCACACAGAACACAACCCAGACGTCACCCCAGGCACGACAGCTCACAGAGACGACCCAACAAGCCACTGGTACACACTGCTAACAGCCGGTAGCTTCACAGGCCACAAAGACCAGTAGCTACCACGACCGAAGCCCCTAATTTCTAGAGATCCAACCCTTCGTCGTACTGAGGCCGTAGCTCAGACTCAAACCTACTGGAACACACCTCATAGAAGCTAATGAGACCGTAGCACAGACAAGAAGAGGACTTGGAAGAGAGGCGGCGGAACAAGAGGTAGGGTTAGTGTTACACGAGAGAATAGGGGAAAGTGTATATTGCGTCGTCGATACACACACACAGAAGGAGCGTATATAGTAATGGAGGGCCAGCAATTACGCCAGAGATTCTAGCCAGAAATCCTGCAACTAAAAGGGGATTCTTGGCTGGGTGCATACACACAGAGAATTGTATGGAAAAAGGGGCCAGGACTTCTGCCGGGAATCAAGCGGCTGCAAATGGTAAGTGTAGCGTGAGCTTGGGCTGGGAAAGAGATGGGATCGGGCCAGCAAAGGGACTTGGGCCACATTTCCCACAGTCTCCACCTTTGTCCAAGTTCTGAGCACTAGTGAAGCTTACAGTCCAGGGTCACATTTGGTGTCATCACAGCCATGGTAGGGGCACAGATTCTCACAGAAAGAGAAGCAACCAGCCCCAACTGGTTCAAGTTGCAGCACACATCACACAACAAGAACCTCACCTTCCTTTGCACATAGTAAAGGAAGCCAAGAAACAACCTTGTTGCAGCACACAGCCCACAACAAGAACCTACACCTTCCTTTGCACACAGTAAAGGAAGCCAAAAGAAACAATTAACACAACACATCAGTAACCAGATTGCACAGAATTAACAGAATCACCACAGTCTAAAACACATCATCGTGATTCTCTAGCAAATCAGTAGCATTGTTACTTTGTTCAGTTGACGGTGGGTTATCCCTTTTAGACTTGTCCTCCTTAGGATGAGGACAGTCAGCCTTGTAGTGACATTTTTCACCATAATTATAATAAGTTATGTTCCCTATGTACTTACTCCGGCTGTTATCACTGCTATTCCCCATATGATTCCTATGTCTAGTTTTAGACCTACCCCGAACATGCATTACTTCACCCCCAATAGGTTTAGTTCCTTTGTAGGCTTTAAGATCTAGTTCTTTACTTTTCAGATCACTTATTACTGTGTCTAAAATAATTACATCTCTACCATATTTTATAGCTGACCTTACATCAGCATAATCATCAGGAATAACATTTAGCAAAACAATAGGAGTGTAATCATCTATATTTTTATCACCTGTCAGTTTTATGTCTTGAATTAGTTTAGTGAACACATCAAGATTCTCATCAAGGTCCTTATTTAAATCTAATTTAAATCTGAAAAACTTTTCAAGCAGAAACATTTTTGAAGGCAGTGAAGTTTCAGTATAGAGTTCCTGCAGTTTTTCCCATAAGAGTTTGGCAGAATCAAGTTTACCACACTTTCTAAGAACAGCATCAGACAGGTTTAAAATAATAGAGGAATAAGCATATTCGTCATCTTCTTTTTTCTTTAAAACAGTAGCATCATCAGGATATGAATCAGGGTCAATAGCTTTAAAAACCTTTTGTTGTATTAAAATTCCTTTCATTTTCTGTTGCCATATCAAAAAATCAGATTTACCATTAAATGGTGCTAAGCTATAAGCAGTCATAGTAGCCAGAGACACAAAAAGTCACAGAGGTAGACAAGGCACCAAAACAGAATACACAACGGAAGCAACATGCAGCTATAGCACACCAGTGGGTATACCAGATAGCACACCAAACAGGATTAACATGTATCAGATTATCAAATACACAGCAGCAGGCAAATAACACAACAATTAAAGACAGCAGGGCAGAAAAAAGGAACAAGGCAGGTTGTTTCCAGGCAAGCAGGATTCCTCAATACACTCAAGGTGTACGGTCAAGCTGCCTTTGATGGAACACCCTACCTAGTCCAGTGGGGGATAACCGTGAGGTAGGCTCAGGTTATCAGCCCAGAGGTACCAGTACACACTGTACCTAGTTAAGGTACTGCTCAAAATGACAGTACACAATCAAGCACACAAGGGATAGAAGATGATTACAACCCAGAGGCCAACGCTCTAGGGATTTGGCTCCCTAGCACAGGTATTCAGCCACCCTTACAAACAGGACTCCCCACCATCGGCAACCCCGACTCCAGGCACGAACCAGTGGCTCTGATACCACCGTTGGGAATCCACTTCTGAACCAGAACTTGCACACCATCGGCAACCCCGACTCCAGGCACGAACCAGTGGCTCTGATACCACTGTTGGGAATCCACTTCTGAACCAGAACCTGCACAGAGACAAAAACCGGAGCCAAGAACCTGCACAAGCACAACAGAGCAAACAAAATACACAGGTAGTATATATGTTAGCACAAACTGTTCCACAGAGGGAGTATGAGACCAAAAACTAACAAGATTTTGGCCAGGCTCAGCCACCACTAGAAAGACCCAACACAATGACACAAGCTTCACAGTTAGCTCGAAATAGGACACCGGGACAATGAGGGTGAATCACACAGAACACAACCCAAACGCCACCGAAGGCACGATAGCTCACAGAGACGACCAAACAAGCCACTGGTACACACTGCTAACAGCCGACAGCTTCACAGGCCACAAAGACCAGTGGCTACCACGACCGAAGCCCCTAATTTCTAGAGATCAAACCCTTCACCGTACTGAGGCCGTAGCTCAGACTCAAACCTACTGGAACACACCTCACAGAAGCTACTGAGACCGTAGCACAGGCAAGAAGAGGACTTGGAAGGGAGGCGGCGGAACAAGAGGTAGGGTTAGGGTTACACGAGAGAATAGGGGAAAGTGTATATCGCGTCGTCGATACACACACAAAAGGAGCGTATATAGTAATGGAGGGCCAGCAATTACGCCTGAGATTCTGGCCAGAAATCCTGCAACTAAAAGGAGATTCTTGGCTGGGTGCATACACACAGATAAGTGTATGGAAAAAGGGGCCAGGACTTCTGCCGGGAATCAAGCGACTGCAAATGGTAAGTGTAACGTGGGCTTGGGCTGGGAAAGAGATGGGATCGGGCCAGCAAAGGGACTTGGACCACATTTCCCAAAAGTACCAACATGTACTGATCGGTGGGAGTTGTAAACTTGTAATTAAATTTAATCGATTTAGTCCTCTATAGCTAAATATTATGTTAAGGTATTGGTTTTGTGTTGTCATAATCAAATTTATATCTCAGGGGATGACCTGGGGATTGCCTTAGAAAAAACTTGACGCACCACTACTTTTCAGCCTGCATTAAGTTTTTTTTTCTTCTCATTTTACAACTTTAGTGAGTTGAGTTTGTACGTACATTTCGTAAAATGCAACTAACTAAATATTTCGGCCACAGAAAAAATTTCTTACAGTCTTTCTTTTTTTCCCTTGAAACATAATATATCTACAAACGAAATTCATTCAAGTCCAAGCTCGAACTCTTATACTTGACCCAAAATTAAAGTCTTTATCTTTAATTTCTATCTAGAAGTAAGAAAAACTAGAAAGATGACCAAAAATGAAACGTATATATGCGTTTGATGATCAACATCAAACGTATATATTCTTGTTAAGTTTGGGGGACGAACGTGCCGACATAGCCAAATCCGATGATGAAAAAGGCAAATGACTGGGCGAACAGGTAGATGTAATAGTGATTTTCCCCGAATACAAAGTCGTAACAAGAGCAGAACAAGAGGTAAGCCCCCAAAGCCAGCTCTAGCAAATGGAGTCTGTCAAACAAAAAGAATTGAGATAATATTATATATGGACTGAATGATTTATCTAAAAGTGCTATTTATTTGATTGTTTCCCATACATATAAGGATGTATAATATGGTTCATAAAATTCTTAGAGTAATATATATACCTTTCACCAATCCTGAATATTGGTCGGCGGGAAGCTTTGTTCCCTGATTTTAACTTGTGGCCGTCGCCAAGTTTCTCAGTGACGATCCATTCGTTCACTCTCCCCGCCTCCAGCAACCCGATCAACGCTGCTTTCGTACGGTGCAGTGACAGCACATTCTCGAAGAGGATCCAAAACACCAGCAAATGCAGTGACCTAGCTATGCACAAATTTCATTCCCATCATTGTTATAACATGAACATCTCGACAGAAGAGTACCACGTAGCGAGTGCTCTCGGACAGCGAATATATAATGACTTCGTGTCCCCATCTATTGCATTTAAAAAATGGACAAATAAAAGTTGTAGACCTACCTAGGAGTCCCGACTGCATTGAGGATTGTGATAATGGAGGGTATGTAAACGGCTCCCCACTTAGGAATCTGAACTTCGGGTACTAATACGGTGGCGGGTAAAACGACGCAGTAGAATATGAAGGTAACAAGATGTGCCACGATCTTTCTCACAAAGAAGAAACTGTATATTACATGAACCTTCTTCCACAAACTTACTTTCTGCAAAAAAAATTTATATAGTGCAAACACTGATTCTGCAAAATGGTACTTATATATTCAACGTAAAGTGAAAATCACCTTGTTTCTTATGATTTCCATGAACATTTTTTTGAAAAGATTGGCAGGGCCACACGACCAACGGTGCTGTTGGTAACGATACGCCTTGAAAGTGCTTGGCAGTTCATTTTTCACCTGAAATAAGAGAACGAATTTCAACATAATTGGTTGGCTAATTCTCTCTTTGTTTTGGGTACCTTAAAAATAGAATTTTCTTTTCTTTTATTTTTTACCTTAAGCGAACCAAGATACAAGAACTTCCATCCTTTAAGACTGGCTCGAACAGCCAGATCCATGTCCTCTACCGTGGTTCGGTCTTTCCATCCGCCTGCTTCTTCGATGGCTGTGATTCTCCACACACCAGCCGTTCCTAGTGATTTCAAGCATCACACGTACAGTTACAAGTTATGATCACTATATATAACACATTGCAACACCATTTTTCAATTTCGATTTAACTGGAGATATCAAAGTTTAGTTATATATGTATGCTCGAGATATTAATTAAATTTGAAGGGTTCACCATTCTGACTCTGGGATTTCATTTCTCGGATCCAACGATGAACTAACCAAGCAATGGTTGGGTCTAGCTAGGTTGCATGCATGAGGTTTCTGTGCAAGTATCATGTCCAACTGACTTGCATACCATGCATCATATAAATGATTCTAAAACTTGGACGAACATCGTTTCCAATTGTTTAGGACAAAAGTACCACGTACCATTGAAGCCGAAGAAAGCATAGGTGGATGACCCTACTTCTTGCTCCACACTAAAGTGATAATCCAATGACATTTCTTGCATTCTTGTCATCAAGCATTCGTCCGCATTCACTGCAAAAAGCCCACTTCCATAAACATCCATCAGTTTTGGGACATTGCAATGTTGGTCCTAAGTTGGTATGTTTCTGTTTGGTTTCCATTTAATTTCTTACCACTTTGGTAACGATATCTTATGAGGCTCATGTTGCGAGAATTGGACATACATTATAAAAATTAAACAACAAACATTTTCCCACACTTTGTGAAATATTGAGTGTCGTTTTTGTTTTACAACCTACGACTTATAAGGTACTTGTAAGTCATGAGCATGTAGCTAGGATTTACTATTACCAAACTTCCATCGGGCTTGGACGAGGGCAAGTTCCGGATTGTGGACGAGGAACGGGATCGTTCGCCAAAGAAAGTCGGGTTCAGGCTGGAAATCCGCATCGAAGATGGCTACGAAATCACATTGCTTGACGTAGGAGTGCCTTAGGCCCTCCTTCAATGCTCCGGCTTTGTAACCTTTCCTGTTGTCTCGAATCTCGTATTTGATATTTATCCCTTTGTTTGCCCATCTTTGGCATTCGATTGAGACCATATTCTATTTCAATGCACACAACATCAATTAAGGAAAGTAACTAATAAAGAACGGGTCGTTGCCTATATTTACCCATACATAGCCATGTTCATGCTGCCTCTTTTCCCATTTGTTTCTACTTTTTAACTATGTTACTGAAATTAAACTGTAATTTTGTAAAAAATGGCTAAAAATACCAAGTGTAAGCAGATTGAAAAGATGACAAATTCAAAATAATAAAAGTTGGTTGGTTGTCCATAGCTGTTGAATTCCTAATTTTGTGATTTGAAATTTTACGTCACACTTGTCCGGAAGATATCGACATTATGGAAAGTGGGCTGTAAATTGTTTTACAAAAAAGTTGCATAATCAACATGGTGAGTCCATGAGGACGTAATATTTCGAAAAATATGATTTTCATACATAAATCAGTTCACTTAACTTAGAATTTTAGAGTGCCAAACTCAACGTCCAAAATTTGCAAAAAAAACTTTAATAATTTTGCAAATGCAAAAGGATGATAATATTTGCAAAAACCTTAGCAATGGGGTCTGTGGAATCATCAAGAACTTGAACAATCATACGATCGGAAGGCCAAGAAAGCCCACATGCAGCTCCAATGGAGAGCTGATATACCTGCAGAAATTCAATAAAAATGTCATGAAAAACAGAGATAATCCTGCATGATTTTAGACCCGATGGTAAAAAAAAAAAAACAGAATTGAATTCAAAGAAGATCAAAGGAAAGAAAACCTCTTTTTCGTTGAACATTGGAATTTGGACAAGAATCATTGGATAAATAGAGTTTCCGAGCTCCAAATCGTCCTTAAATGGCTCCCATTTGTATAGTTTTTCTGGCTTCTTACCAAAAATTTTCACCAAAATAATTACAATCCCCATGTAAACTCTCTCAAAGAATAACATGAATGACATCACCAAGCACAGGAAAAACCAAGATCTTAAGCGAAGGGACTATCAATGGCGCCTTAATCTGGCCCCATCCTATCATAAATTGGTCCAAGATATCATATTTCGCACCCAAAAATGAATCCGGCAAAAGGGTTGTGGTAGACAACTGATCCATTTATGAAAAAGATTATCCCCTGCTTTTTTAAAAAAAATTTAACTGGATGAAAAACAGAGGACAACAGGGAATGCTTCTGCAGATAAAATCAAGATTTCCGAGCCTGCATGAGGTACAAACAGGCTTTCCCAACAATCACTCTTATTTTTCTTCTTTTGTGAAAACCCGGAAGAACCAAACGCGAGCCTGAAAATAGATTCAAACGTTAAACCCCTGTCTAAAACCCAATGATCAAGGCAAAACAGGTTGATCAATTCTTGCTGTGTCACCTAAAAGAAGCAAAAGAAACAAAAATTTATGCAATTTTGTTCACACAAGGAACAATACACTTGGGATATTAATGGAGAAATAAAATGTAAACAAAGGGAATGAGAGACAGTTAGAGGGGAAGAATGGAGAGGTGCATAGAGAAACAGAGAGAATCGCTCTTTATAAACAAGCTCTTTTTTTTTGGCTTCAGGTTTCTGTTGCCTGTCCCTTCTCATTTTAATGATATATTATATTATTTATTATTGTTATTATTTATTTCAATATGTATAATTTAAATTAATACTCAATATTTACTCCACAATAACGGTCGAATTATCAATTGTAAATACATTATTTCTTGATCAGTATAATAAATTTTATTACATTTGTGATAAAAACGAAAAGGTGGTGTCGTGAGCTCGCATACCGCTCATGGCACCAATTCATGGATCGAAAACACCGATTACGTGCATTAAAAAATAGGTTTTGAAAAACAGCAAGCAAAATCAAAAAATAGATCGCGCCTAAGCTGGATCAGCACAGAGCAGCGCTGCGTGCTGGTCCAGATCGCGTGCGATTTGGTATGTGAAAATACGAACTGTAATAACTCCTGTTCTCAAAAGGTTTTAGCACCGAGAAGTAGATCAGATATGATTAAAAATCATGCAGAAAGAAACCCAAAATACTCTTTGAAAATTGAAAGCTTGAAACAAGTTTAAAACATGAAATGCGAGGGTGCAGTAAGCTGTAAAGAAAACAATTCACAACGAATTGGTTTATGAAAGTTCGGAGCTCAATCTTCTACATCTCCCCTTCTTCAATTTCTGGAAGGATCCACTAGAAGATTTGATCCAACAATACTTTGTACATACCCGATCCAACAGCCCTCGACTGCACACCAGCTCATAGGCTGCGTGACTTACTAAACACTTCTTTAACGTCTCAGTAAGAAAGACTACAATGAATTGTGTGTTTGTGATTCACTCTGCTAATCTATTCAGCTCATCTATCGAAACTGTGAGTTATCTGTGTGTGAAAAATTTACAGTGTAAGCTCACTCTTTCGGCTATTTTCTCACACACTGGAAAGTTCTTCTTTCAAGGCTGATATCTTCATATTCTTTCCTTTTTGTGCAGTCGACTATAGATGATGCGTTAAAGCTTTCGGCCAGTGCACCAGCTCACACCTGGACACTAGCTCAGCTTGTACACCAGCTGCCACCTGAGTATATAAGCTCTCGACTGTTGCATAAGACAATTGCTCTCTGTTTCGATTTTGTGCATCTCTCTTTGTATCTCTTGCTGTTGTTCATCGTCTCATTTATATATAAAGCCTCTGTGCAAAACTTTTCGTTGGACACAAGTTCATAGCCGTTGAAAATGATTCTGTAAAGTTCTGACAAAGTTGTACCTTGTGTCCTTTATCATTAAATGTGATTGCAGGCTTTGTTGACTTTGAGCTCTTTGATGCGTTGCGGTCTTTGTAGAATTTGAGCTCTGTCTTGATCAGATAAATTAGTTTGTCTTCTACTATTCTGAATAAAACTTGTACAAACTAATTCGTCTGAGTTGATCTTTCACGAAGCTCCTGATCTGGTCTGCTCTTCTCTAAGCTTCTTTGAGGTAATCTGCTCTAAACTGTTCTAACCTGAGTCTTTCTGTTCTTGAGTTGTTTCGTCGCTTCTCATCTGCTCTTGATCGCTGTGTTGAACTGATTTCGTCTTTGCTGATCTTTGCTCTAAGCTTGATCAGTTTGGATGTCATCTGCTGGACCAGCTTGGAAGTCCCCTTACTGTTCCAGCTTGGATGTCCTCTGCTGGACCAACTTGGGCGTCCCCTTACTGTTCCAGCTTAGACACCTTCTCAACAGCTTGCAGCTTATCTCTTCCAGCTTGCTTCTGATCAAAGCCATCTTATACTGGAGACTGATCGAGTACACCTTGCGTACTAGGATTTTCGGGAAGAATGTTGCCACTTCTTCTCTATAGAAACACAAGCTTTCCTGATTGTATCCATCTCTTCTAAAAGAACCTGGCTAAATTGTCCTTCACTAACGTCATCCCTTAACCAGCTCGCTTCTAATCTGAATCAGCTCGCGAGAACCAGCTCGCGACCATTCTAAACAAGCTTGGCCTGCGCAATTAAAGAAAACGTTGGAACATAATAACAGGTTTGGGTTCATCAAAATTCAGATTTGATCTATTCTACGGATATAACAAGTTGTATGATTACTTTCATTTAAAAATTTTATTGCGAAGTCACGTCAAAATTAACTTACATAGATATTAATCATACTATTATGTTAAATTTGCAAACCATGTTGTCTGATGTTTCCATTTATATGAACGGCTTACTTCTATGATTATCGTTTTTTGCCATATAACTTGTTTATAATTGTAATTAATATCTAAAACATGTTATCTGAACGGATTGTACATTTGATAGTTTAAGCAACAAAATGCCGTAATTCATTATATGAAAAGTTTAAGCTTTGAAAAAGATAAATTAATTTTTTTTTATAATAATGTGATAGTTAAAATATTTCTTATAGTGAATAAGCATATAATTTTACAATAAAACAAATTATAGTTGTGAGTTGGTGGAAAATGCGATCCTTCCTTCGTAGTCATGCATGCTAGCTTACTGATGACTGATTGGTTGAGCACAAAGTAATTTAAACATTCCCACAAGATGCAGTTGCCATTTAAATTAAATTAGTTTAGGTATGTGAAATGATTTGAAACCACTGATGGTATTCAAGGTTGATGCCCCCCATTAGTAGCTCGGGACCCGAGGACTAAGCACCAACCTCTACCTACGTCATCAAGGGCGAAAGCAATCGAGAAGCGCGCGAAGAGCTCCCTCTACCTACGTCATCAAGGGCGAAAGCAATCAAGAAGCGCGCGAAGAGCTCGGACGTCGGGACTGACGTCGAGGCCTCGCGAAGAGCTCGGACGTCGGGACGGACGTCGAGGCCTCTCCCGAAGACCCCAACCCGATGTGTTAAAGTATTTCCGCAAAAGACGGAGAACGTGGGTCGTGTTATGCGGAAGACGTGCGCACGATCTCACCCACGTCTCGACAGAACGTGCCCACGAGACGATCCATCTGCCTAGCCCCTCTATAAATACCCCCCAGGTTTGCTCTTTGA
>KV014941.1:27275-52789 GCA_001598015.1 Dorcoceras hygrometricum | reverse complement strand
CGCCGTGCGCCGCCGCCGCCGCCCCTCTTCGCCGGAAAATCGTTTCCGGCCAATTCGACAAGGAGAATCCGTCCGCGCAGATCTTATCACGCCTTCTAGTGCAGGGTGACGAAGGAGTCTCGTATCCGGTCGTGGACCGGATTGGCGTTATCTACCGCAGTCTACCGTGAAGTGCCGCTTTCTTTACGAAACCGGACGGAGCCAGGCACAAGTGCCAGCAAGCGCCGCCCCTCTTCGCCGGAAAATCGTTTCCGGCCAATTCGACAAGGAGAATCCGTCCGTGCAGATCTCGTCACGCCTTCTAGTGCAGGGTGACGAAGGAGTCTCGTATCCGGTCGTGGACCGGATTGGCGTTATCTACCGCAGTCTACCGTGAAGTGCCGCTTTCTTTACGAAACCGGACGGAGCCAGGCACAAGTGCCAGCAAGGTAGTGTTTTGAACACCCTATGAATGACATTAATTGTGAATTAGTTTTTTATCGTCTCCCGTCATGTTAAATTTGTTCTTCCGCTGCCTCGCCGGGGGGCGTGATCCGGGATCCCAACATTTAATGCTCCATTAATGCCATGCAAAAGGTAAACTGCGCTCGTCGGGGCTAAATTGACTTATATTCCAAAGCTGGTAATCATCGTATCAAGCATTCTGCGCACTGTGCAATTTTATCCAAAATAGCTCTGATCTTGTCTCCTTAATTCCAGCCTTTTATACAATTTAAACTTTGATCGTTGATTCTCTTTAAATAATTCTTTGATAACTTCTGAAGAGAATCAAAGCTCACTTCTGTTTCAATAGATAAAGTTGTATCTTAATCATATATGAAATATCACCGTTACTCTGTCATGTCTGAGAAGTTAGCGACTTCTGAAAGTACACTGTTCCTGAATCTGAATCAAACAATTCTGATAACATCAAATCTGATGTACTCTGTTTGCTCATAAACGAAATCTAAAATGCTGATATCTGAAATAACTTGAGTAGGGTCTGTTTATACTCTCAAATCTGAATAATACCACTTGAGTCAATATAACGGAATCTGTTACTGAGATGTATGAATACTTTCAACTCTGAAAACCTGACCCGATATCTGAATTGACTGACCCGAAAACTCAACTGATCCAAATACCCGAATCTGATTCGAAAGCATCAACCCGATAACAGAAATATGAGTCTCTGAATACTTAACTCTGCTCAGTTCTGATTAGAGAAAACCAATCCGATAGTTGACATCTGAATAGCTGAATACTTGAATCAATGTCTGAACAAATCCCGAATGGTCAACTCAGTTGTCAACGCAACTTCCTCAGAACTCTCGAATCTTAACTTTTTTAATCCAATGGTCTTCTACGAATACTTAAGATCTGAAAAGTTCCCTACACTTGTCTTCTACGAATACTTAAGATCATTTCTTACTCTTATTTTGTTATCACCAAAACTTATAAATTTTATCTTAACAATCTAAACTTTTTAGGGAAAAGTTTTCAAATCAGTTAAAGGAATTAAGGTTGGAATTGGATAGCTGATTTTAAATACATAAATAATTTTTATTTTTATCGTTAAATTATTCAATGATAGAAACTCAAATTCATCTACTACTTATTTAAGTCCATTATATTTATACTAACCTAAATAAATTTCAAATTACTTAAATATTCTAAAGTGTTGAAATCCATTATCATTAGTCTAATTATAGTGTACATAAATATACAGATAAATATAAGGCCTTATATTTAACTTAATGAACAATTTAAATAAATTTGAATCCAATATTTCCATCCGAACCCAACAATAAAGACTCTAGATCACCATCTTCTTAATTTTTAACACAAATTTAAAAAATATAACCACCAGAAACGGTAATTTGGAATTGAGAAGAGCTAAACATGCAACGTCTGACCAAATCTATACTATACTGTACTATACGTTTTTTGAAAAATATACTTTTCTATTGCATGTTTTAAACGGAAGTCGTACATTAATTTTTCTTACCAAACAAAATATTATTAAAGTGACAAGGTAACCCTCCACCTACAAACAAAGATCATTTTGGAAAGAAAAATAGCACATTGTCCAAATATTAATTTTTCAATGTTTTGATTTAATCGTGCATGTGTGAGAGTAGTACTGAGATAAGTGACCTCTTGGAAAGTTCTCGTACGTCAAGCTACTGACGTTGTGCCGCTTGATTGGTTGACCATGTGAGCTATAAAAGTATGATGCCAGATCTTAAAGGATAGTATTATCTCTGTTGGGATAGGACCGACGGTTAACACTAATCTCTAAGGGAATTGAAACATCACCATAGTTAGACACGCACCCCCCTTGACTCATGGGCATAACAGTTCAACCCTAACACACATAATAGGTACACTCTGTGCTGCCATATCATAAAGAATTAAAGTTGCACCTTGGCGAAAAGCTATAGTCTTTGACCTAGTGGTAAGCGCTTGGTCCTAACAATTGGTATCAGAGCAAAGTCAGGGTTCGAGTCTTCCAAGAAGAATTTTCTATACTTCTTGAGGGGGGAGGGATTTTTATTTAACCGTGCATGGATGAGAGCAGTACTGGAATGAGTAACCATCTGAGAAGTTCTCGTACGTCAAGCTGTTGACTTTGTGCCGCTTGGTCTGATTGTCCATGTGGGCTATAAAAGTGTGATGTCAGATCTTAACGGGTAATACTATCTCTGCTGGGGATAGGACCGACGGTAGATGAAGAGTAAGACTGATCTCTAAGAGAATTGAGGCAGCACCATCAGTTAGACACTCACCTTCCCTGACTCATGGCCTAACAACTCAACCCTAACGCACAGGTGCACTCTGCGCTGCCAGGTTATAAGGAAATAAAATTGCACATTGGCTAAAAGCTATAGCTTCTAACATAATAGTAAGCGCTTGATCCTAACACAATAATTATTGATAAAATCAATATAAATAATTCGTTGATCTACATAATTCAACACCAACAGTTATTATTTATAAAAAGTTAATTATTTTTAGCAATGCGTGGATAGAGCTGCAGTTTGAATTATGAAAGGCTGTTAGATTTTTATTTGGTAATATTATTAAATTATTCAATTAATTAAGCAGGGAGTAAATGTGATAATATAAACTTTTAAAATATTATATATTTGGTTAAATATTATTTTAGCTCAAAGAGAATACAAACATATAATTATAATTTTTTCCGTTGATTGATAGTATATATCGAACAAAAATATTTTTTCTCTAAAAAAAGACATCAGAAATCCGTTTCGTACACTGTAAACCAAAAATATCCTAATGTCTGTTCTCCTTTTTATCTTTAATCAGTTTCCTTTCATATTCGAAATATTAAAGTAGAAACAACGTGTTTGAGTGTTATAAATTTATATATTAACTCTGATGCCCCCCATTAGTAGCTCGGGACCCGAGGACTAAGCACCAACTCTACCTACGTCATCAAGGGCGAAAGCAATCGAGAAGCGCGCGAAGAGCTCGGACGTCGGGAATGACTGCGTGGCTTCGCGAAGAGCTCGGACGTCGGGACTGACGTCGAGGCCTCTCCCGAGGACCTCAACCCGATGTGTTAAAGTATTTCCGCAAAAGGCGGAGAACGTGGGTCGTGTTATACGGAAGACGTGCGCACGATCTCACCCACGTCTCGACAGAACGTGCCCACGAGACGATTCATCTGCCTAGCCCCTCTATAAATACCCCCCAGGTTTGCTCTTTGATTTTCATTCACTCTATATGGTATACTTTCGCACACAGTCTATATTCTCGTTTTACTCTCGTACACGGCTGACTTAAGCATTCGGAGGGGACTTCGCCGGACACATCTCCGGCGCCCTTTGACAAGTGTTCGTTGCTTGCAGGAATACCCACGTGTTCTCCAATTCCCGACGCCCGACGTTTCCGAGGTCCTCGACGTGGTAGCATCTCGTCGGCTGATCTATTTGGCTACATCAAAGGTTATGGTGAATTAAAAGGCGATTGAATCTTTATCCACACAATTCAAGGGATTGTTTTCTCGTCACAAAATAAAATATTCTAAATATAATTATAAATAAACTCGTGTTATCATAAGTTTGATAGATATAAACTTCACATGGATGTCTCATTCTTCTGATGATTTTGGGTAAGAGTAGCGGTTTCCTCCATTCTCTCCATTTGAAGTTTAAAATATATTAAAAACTCTTTGAAACTTTGGATAAAAACACGGATAAAAAATGGGGCAATGAATATCGAATATGGTCTGATCTTAAAATAGGTCAATTTCTGAAAATCTCACTGAAATCTTCTACAAAATATCAAAATAATAGCTCATAAAATATTCTTATAATTAGTTGTCCAATCACATTTTTAATCTCAAAAAATTTTTAAAAAAAACATTTATAAAACTATTTTAAAAAAATTTATCCACACGGAGCCCATCAATCTATATAGAAAGAAAGGATTTGCATTAAGCTTGCCATGACTTTCTTCTCCTTTGATTACGATGGGATATTTTTTATGGAGTAAAATATAGAGGGAGGAGGTCGAACTTGATGGATGGGGAGGAAGAAATACAAACGTATAAATACACTATGGCTAAATTTATTTGGGCTCTTTCTTATACCCAAATCATATGATCGAAGCATTCGTCTCATATGAGGTTTGGCTCTGCATTTACTATTTGCGGAAAGATAACATCCACAAAATTTTGTACGAGTCCTATATATTTTTGTAGGCCCTACACCAAATAAATGGTACACCTCCATCATTTGAAATACATGTAGTGTAGCATAAAGAACCCCTATTTGCACTAATTTTTTTTATTTATTTTCTTTTTTAAAGTTCATCCTTTGTTTGGTGACCGCCTAAATTGACTATATCCATCCGTACCGTGGACTTTGTTTGGTATTGTTTGGATCGAAAAACATATCGCGCGCTACGATGAGAACATATTACGTGATCTGAAAGAATGAAACGAGTTTCAATAGCTCTGGTTCTTGAAAACAATGAGCACTGAGAAGTAGATCGGTTAAAATAATGAGGAAAAGACCCGAAATACTCTCTAAAATTGAAAGCTTAAAAAACCAGTTTAAAAGACATGAATGCTGAAGGTTTATGCGATGCAAGTATGTATACTGAAAGCTGTAAGGAACTCATCTGATTTTTATGAAAGTTCGGAGCTGAAGCTCTGCGTCTCCCCTTCTTCCAAAGCTGGAAGGCTCTATCAGAAGACTTTGGTTTATACATTGACTGTAAAACCCACTCAGCTTGGCGTCGCCTAAGTTGAACTCCTAGTCTCCATGATTACTGGCATCACCACGCAATCTGCACTTGTTTTACGTCTCTATGCTAATACAACAACTACTTTGTTTAATGTCTATGTGTTCAGACAACAAATACTAGTTTAATGTCTTGTGCGAGACCTCACTCAGCTTATCTGTTTCGCTCAGCACTCGTATGTGTGTGAGATTTTACAGTGTAAGCTCACTCTACCAAGTATTAAATCTCACACACTCAGGAAGGTTCTCTCTGAGCTGTTGTCTTCTTCACCAAGACTGTAAGGAGTCCAACACTTCTGTTTAAGCTCTCTCTCTGTATTGTGTTCTTCTCTCTTTTCTTTCTCTCTTCCCTTTTTCTGACTCTCGTCGTACTTCTACACACACCGTCTTCCAACAGACTATTGAATCCTCTGCCCAGTCTTGTATTTATAGCCTCTGAATGATTTTTGACTGTTGTTAGATTTCCATAATTGGTGACGTGACATAAAGCTTTTTCCTCTTTTGGCTTTCAACGGCTCTTTCAGATCGGACAAAATGCCATTTTGTCCTCGTTTGTTCTGTTCTTGTACTTTGAGCTTCTCGTTGTCTGATCCGTTCTTTGTCGACTACTCTTATTCAATTTTGCTCTAATCTGATACGATCTTGAAAGATGTATGCGAGATCTGAAATTTTGAGAGCTCTGAGCTGTTACGCAAGATCTGTATGCTCTGAGCTTACGCAAGATCTAAAAGCTGTTCTTGACTGATCCAAAAGCTGAATTGAACATCTGATCTGATATTCTCAGCTGATCTTCATCCGCGCTTCAAAACTGAGCTCTGTTCTTCATCTACCAATTTGTTAGGATAAAATTTATTAGTTTTGGTGATAACAAAATAGGACTAGTTGCTACTGGAGAATCAGCCGGTGAATTTTACAGGAGAACATTTTCAGTTGACGGGTTGATTTTCAGCAGATGGTATTTTCAGCCGTTGGTTATTAATTCAGCAGTTGGATTTATCAGTCGATAGTTGATTTCAGCAGGATGTTTATTCAGAGGAAATCAGCAGATGGTTAGAAATCAGCAGGTGAACTCTTCCAGGGCAATCAGCAGGCGCAAGCATTTGAGAGATAGCGTGTTTTGTTAAGGATTACAAAACGACAGCGTTTGGATTAGTCAAAACGACAGCGTTCAAATAAGTTGAAACGACAGCGTATTGATCTAGCGCTATAATCTCAGCCGTTGGAGTTTGCGATTGATAATTCAGCAGATGCTACAGTGAGAATCAGCAGATAGCTACAGTAGTTCGATTAACCAGTCGATGGTACTTGACGTTAGCGATAGCAAAACGATGTCGTTTGGATAAATGGATACGACATCGTTTTGCCTTCGCGCTAAGGTTCAGTCGATGGATTTTACGATGGTGATAACCAGCAGGTACATCTCTTAAGGGAAACCAGCAGGTAGCTACAGTAATCTTGGACCAGTCGATACTTTTTGAAGTGAAATATTTCAAGCGATCAGCTGATGCATATTTTCAGGCGATGAAGCAATCAGCCGATGTATTCTTTCAATTGTTCAAGTCATCAGCTGTTGTGCAAACTATGAATCGATTCAAACGTTCTTATCAGAGGAAATCAAAGGTGGAGATTGAATCCTACATGTGTTTTAATTGAGGGAACAATATCAGTACTATTCTTGGTAAATAGTACACTATCTCAGAGAGCGGTTTACGGCGTTTGCACAAATATGGAACAACGCCAAATTAGCTCTGACATAGTGCTACTTGCCTCTTAGTGGAGCGGGAATTACGGTGTACAAATTTGACAGAAATTCAAACGGGATTTATTTCCTTTGGAGAATTAAACGACCGTTGAGAACGAAGACTATAAATAGCAGAAGCTGGATTGAAGAAAATATCTTTTGACTCTTATTATCTTGTGGTCACACTGTCAAAATACTCACAGAGCTTTTTCACACATCAAAAGCTCAAACACTCGAAGAACAAAAAGTTGTTGATATTCATTGTTATACCTTCGAGTTTCAGTCTCTGGTTCATTCGTTGAATCGAGTTTCACTGTTTAAGAAACCAGAGACTTTTACAGTACTCAAATACGTGTATTCACTGTTGTATTCATTTGATTGAGTCTGTAACAAACGGGCTTCCTAAAAAGCCGTTTGAAAATATTGTTAAGTGTTGTAAACCAGCAGCTGCGTCTGCGTGGATTGTTGTGGAGATACTAGGAGTTCACTTTTAGCGAGGCTCGGTGACTGGGTGTGTGCAGAAGACCTGTACAAATCAAATCTTCTAGTGATACCTTCCGAGGAGGAAGAATGGGAGACGTAGGATATTTATATCCGAACTTCCAGAAACAAATTTCTGACTCTTACCTTTTATATTCCGCAAGTTATTTATTGTTTGTCTGTTCCCAAATCGATCGGTTTCTTTCCGCACTATTTTTGTTAGCCGAGAGATTTGCATTAAACTGAGAACCTTAAGTCTGGTAACTCGGACTTAAGTTTAGCAGCGCTAGTAAAACTTTTAAACGAAAATTTTAAATCCAAGGAGTTCATTCAACCCTCCCTTCTGAACTCCTATACATATATTGATCCTATTTCTGGGACCATCACAATTAGCTCTGATTTGTTCACTCTAAGCTCCGAGCTGATATGTGTCTGAGCTGATCGCCTAATCTGATATGCCTTCAGCTCTGTTCTAACTTATGCGATTTGCTCTTGATCTGTTCTCTGAGCTGACCTTGCTCTTTGCTGATTTGCTTCTCTAAGCTGCTCTTATTCTCTGCTCTTAAGCTGCTCTAAGCTGGTGGCCTCTAAGCTGATCTTCTTGTCTCTTCTAAGCTGCTTCTGCTATGAGCTGTTTTAAGCCGATCTTGTTGCATGAGTTAAACTTCCCTGAGCTGATACACCCTAAGTTGAATTGTCCAAATATGTTTTGCTTCTCCGAGCTAATTCGCTCATTCGAGCTGATCAACTCCTCTAAGCTGATCTAATCTTAGTATTTGTTCTAAGCTGCTTCATTCTTTTTTGTTCAGCTCTAAGCTTTGCTGCTTTGATCTGGTCTGTATTGCTCCAGCTTAGACCTATGAGCTGATCTTAATGATACTTCAGTCCGTTCTTATTTCAGCTGAACTTCTCTAAGCTGATCCACGCTTCTAAGCTGATCTTTTTTCTTTTCCGAACTCAGCTGTGACGCCCGAACCCAACGGGGCCACGAGAATTGGGGTAAATAAAAATTTTCGAATAAAAGAAGGGCTAAAAGATAATTTGTTCTAAGCTACATCTCTTATAACTCAAAGGAAACAAGACACAAAACCTGCACACTCGTGAATATCATCATAAACATATGAGCAAGCTTTGTGTTCTTCAAATCCAAATCTGATCTGTTACATAGATCCAACAGGTACTGTCTGATGTTTAGTTCAAATATTATCAGTATATTTATTTATTTTGTATAAATCAAGCATTTATATAAACAATAATATCTATCTCTCGTATTCATTTTCATTTATAATTAATTACTTAAAAGGTTTAAAATATTGATTTCTGTTATAAAATAATATATTTGTAGATGATTATTTTATCCAAATAGATTTGAAATATTAATGATCAAGATACATATGTAAATGTAATATATATCCAAGATTTTTATTCTCCTATTATCCCCTATAAATAAGGATATCAAGTTTGAAATTACACTTGATTATTGACTCTATGAACTCTCTATCCAATTTCTCTGCCCATTCTTTATTTCTCTGTGATTTATACTCACTTTTTCACAATTATTAGTATATATTTTTATATTATCTTTTGAGTCATATGTTCCATGATGAATATGATTTTTTTATATTAATATAGAGTTTATTTGAAAAATATAAAATGATGTTAAACCAATTTATACAATTGAATTTGTGCTTTTTATATCAGTCCAAGATTCATTCCTTGATTATGTTCCATTTTAATTTTGTTAATTTATCGATAAAATCAATTATCCATCTTGATATCAACAAACTATAAATTAGTTGTTTGTTTGCTATATCCTGAAATATTATTATTCATTTGCATTAATAGCAAAATATTATAATGATGTATCGTGAGTTATTGAATATAGACCATAAATTATTAAATATTTACAAGATTTATATTATATGAATGATTTGGATGACATCAACGAGGCATGAAAAGAAATATGTCTTATCTCATTATACGAATTTTTTCAAACATACGATTAAATATTATTATCATATTATTTATTGATAAAAACAAAAGAATGTGAACTAATCCAATTAATGTGATCTATTCTATAAAGAGAATATGATAATGCAGTTCCAATAAACACAGTTGATATGTTGTTGATTATCTTTAAAAGACAAAGAATATATTGCGCCAAGTGGGATATGAAGTATAAAATTGTCAGAAAATATTGAGCTATGCATCATATCAGATATTTTACTAAATGTACATTGGTCTCTCATATCATTATCTAAAGAAATTGTAACTGAAGTACATTCACGATTTATTGATTTTTATCAAGCACGACAGAAGTATGTAGAGACCGTTGATTTTTACCAAAATTATACTTTCATCGTAAGCTGATGGAATGTGTTAAAGATCTAGAAAATCGAATGATTGAAAATGGAAGAATATTGTGTGTTTGAAATGATAAATAATGATAACATTGACATATATGGATTTTTGAATCCAATGAGAATATTGATTTGATCAAATATGTTAGTACAAATCAATTGCTTTAAAATAAGCTATAATACAAAAAAGTCAATATCAATTTCTCTTAAAAACAAAGACATAGAGTAAACCAAAAAATTATTGGTATTGCAAACAAATATTTTGTACCAATAAATATCATTCATACAAATGATTTAAGAGTTTGACATAATGAATTGGGTTGACCATTCAAACTATACAAATAGTTGAATAACTATTGAGTGTGCGACAAATGCACTACAATAATCTCTTGAAAAGAATCCAACGTTTGAAATAGGTTGGATATTCTGGTCAAGGAGATTTTATGACGCCGTTTCTTATGTGTAAATAATACTTCCAACACTGAAGGGAGGAAAATAGATGCTAAAAAGCTTTTATGAAAATATATTTATTCAATTTGAAAGTATGAATAATATGACCATGAATTTCATTGTGTGATTGTCAAATTTACATTATTTGGTCTTCTGTATAAGATTTTAATAATATTTAGCTTCACTAGTGTTTAAGTTGAACAATATATAAAGCTTGTTCAAAGCGATGAATAACCCCTCTAAAGAAAATTTGTGAATATTCAAAGATCAAACAGTCGGGTTGGTCGTTATAAAATAACTCGATGTCTTGCAGGACCATGTTTTATATTACTTACAAGTAAATGTGAAAAGACGTTATAAGCGTGATCGACCAATTAATTCAATCAATCCAATTTGGTCGTGTTATTCATGGATAATAGCAAGTATATTCAAACATAAGATTCAACAAATAATTTTGTTATCTCATAATTTCTGGGATGAAAATGATATGATTATCGACACTTATTAATTTAAATATGGTGTTTGATGTTATGCAATAAAGTGTCAAGAACTATATTTTGAGATATGAGCAGCTTTAGCAAATCTTCACAAAATACTCGAAGTTAAGTACGAGGAAATATTTTGTACTTGTCATGAGTGTATTGACTTGACAGTTATATATGGATATATAATATCCTTGAGAGACTTTATGCATGAAATATCTCCGATTTTGAAGATTAAATAAATGTACTTGTTCTTAAAATACTAGTATGTGAATTTGATGCATCATCATATCTCATAAAGTTCTTTATGAGATCATTGATATACGTAAAGAGTATATAAGATCGGAAACCGCTGCTTAAAGATTTCAAGTGATGGTTGCAATAGTGGGGGTTAATCCCAGCTGTACTTTTTGTTCCTTTGTTCATGTTTTTTCCCAGTGATTTTCATAACAATGTTTTAATGAGGCAGTTAAGCAATAACAGGATATGTCGTACTCTTTTCGGCTTTTCTTCCATTGAGTTTTTCCTAATAAGGTTTTAAGAAAGTATACCAATCATCGAGAATGCATCCAAAGAAAGGTTGTATTTTTTTCCTTCGCTCAGATTTTTTCCACCGGGTTTTTCTGTCAAGGTTTTAACGAGGCAAAACATGCGTCTCGATGAATTTTTCGAACATCCATCTTGCAAACGAAGATTGTGATGAATCAATTCCTCCACAATGTGATGCAATAATATGTTCGTAGATGATTTTTCTTTTTAGATATATTTGAAAATTTGTGACCTAGATAAATATATAAAAATAATATTTTCGAAATTTGTATTCTCCCCTAAAATACAATTGAATATTGATTCTATAAATTCTTTCTCATTTCTCTCTAGTCATTTCTATGATTTATATTCTATTTTTTCACCATTCTTATATTTTATATTACACACTGAACCAAAAAAATCCTACTCAATAAGAAATGGGAATTTACTATATTATAATATATAATTTATTTGACCATTAACGATCTTGGATTTATTCTCATTATAATCTTGTTGGAAGACTTGAGATTCCAACATAATCTTGTTACAAGACTTGAGATTTTTGTCTATTTATTAATGATCCATTTAAAAATAATAAAGGGACGCCACGGTCCAACAACTGAAAAAAAGTTGGAGATGCGGGGTATCGATCCCCGTACCTCTCGCATGCTAAGCGAGCGCTCTACCATCTGAGCTACATCCCCTTTGTGTATGAT
The DNA here is from genome assembly GCA_001598015.1 of Dorcoceras hygrometricum. NCBI lineage: Eukaryota > Viridiplantae > Streptophyta > Magnoliopsida > Lamiales > Gesneriaceae > Dorcoceras > Dorcoceras hygrometricum. The sequence continues at coordinate 40,780 of KV014941.1, read as the reverse complement.
CGCTTATTATCATTATTATAAACGCTTCATCACCGACGTCAAAATGAATCGAATCTAACGAATATTTTCCAAAAGTTTTAAATTTCGCTTTTTAAAATAAACTTTTGGTTGTAGTCTCGTAAATTACTTCCGCATACTTTGAATCGTTCTTTATAAAATTTTAATTATGGAATCAACTATATTCTTTTATCAATGTTGTCTTTTTCTTTTTCCTGTTGTGAAACTTGCCTATGATAAGTTATCAAGTTGTAATAAGAGTGTTGGTAGAATAAAATCCATATTTATTAGGTGTTAGTTGCATAGGTTTGAAAAGTTGGCTTCTATTTCTCCTTTTCTGTAATAGCTATTAAGCTAAGTTTAGTTATCAAATAAAGTGGAAAATTCATCCTAATTGTATCAAATTGTTATTTATTCTTTACAATTTGATATGAGAGCCACCAATGGCTGAAAAAAAAAAACAATGGTCTTTTGAGTGGTCTCCAAACACAAGAAGTGCAAAGTAAGTATGAGTGAAGATAAGCATTTCTTGCCACCTGTCCTTCCATGTTTCGATGGTCACTCTGACCATTGGAGCATGCTCATGGAGAATCCGTTGAGATCCAACGTGTATTGGAGTTTGATTGAAACTGGTTATAAAGAACCAGAGGCAGAGTTGCATTGTCTGATGTCGTGGATACGGAACAAGATGATTTGACGTTGAAGGATCTCAAAACCAAAATTATTTGTTCCAAGCTATTGACAGGTCAATTCTTTACCAAATACTGGAGAAACGTATTGCAAAGCCAATATGGGATTCAATGAAGACACGGTTCGATGGAAATGCTCGAGTGAAACGCTCAACTCTTCAAGCATTGAGGAGAGATTTTGAAATGTAAGAGATGAAAACAAGTGAAACCATCACGGAATATTTTTCTTGTGTCATGAGTTTAGCAAATAAAATGAGGAGTAATGCAGATGAAGGATGCCTCCATTGTAGAAAAAAATATTTGAACTCTAACTGAGAAGTTCAACTATATTGTTGTGTCAATCGAAGAATCAAATGACATTGATGTACTCACAATTGATGAACTACAAAGTTCACTCATTGCACATGAGCAAAAGTTTCAGAAGAGCAATGGCGAGGAGCAGGCCTTGAAGGTGACTATGGATAATAGAAATGGAGGTAAGGGTCGAGGTAGAGGTAACTATCGTGGTAAGGACAACGGTAGTGGTAGAGCCCGACAAGCCTTCAACAAGGCTATGATAGAATGCTACAAATTCCACAACCTTGGCCATTTTCGGTACGAGTTCCCTGCTTGGGAGGAGGCCAACTATGACAAATCAGATTATTCTGAATAGGTTCTATTGATGTCATATGTTGGGGGTGAACCACACATTACAATAAAATATTTGGTTTCTTGATTCATGTCTGATTTAGGTAGCATGAGATTCTTTCTTGGCATGGAGTTTTACAAAGTATTAATCATATATATGATTTTCAAAAGAAATGTTCCCTCGATGTTCTAAAACGGTTTGGTATGGAGGATAGCAATGTTGTGTGTAGCCCCATCGTTCCAGGTTCAAAGCTGCATAAAGATGAAGAGGGAGTCAAAATAGATGAGACGTATTTTAAGCAAATAGTTGGTAGTCTCATGTACATCACTATCACCAGACCTGCTATGTATTCGGTGTGAGTTTAATCATTCATTTCATGTTTAAGCCTACAACACACTTGCAAGCAGAAAAAAGAGCTTTCAGATACTTGAACGGAACAGTGAACAATGGGATATTTTACGAAAAGGGGGTGAAACTGAAGAGCTTCTTGCATTCATTGATAGTGATTATGTCGGGGATGTTGATGATCTCAAAAGCACCTCTGGATATGTTTTCTTGATGAACTCAGGAGCTGTTTCATGGTCTCAAGGAAGCAACCACTAGTCACTTTATCAACCGTAAAATCTGAACTTGTGGCAGCTACAGCTTGTGCTTGTCAAGCTGTGTGGATGAGAATAATACTAGAAAGTTGGGACATAAGCAGAAAGGAAGCACTGTTATCATGTGTGGTAGCAGCTCCACCGTTAAACTCTCTAAAAATTCAGTCATACATGGCAGAAGCAAACACATAAATGTGCGATTCCGTTTCCTGAGAGATTTGGTTAAAAATGGTGTAATCAAGATGTTTTTCTGTGGTACAAAAATCAAGTTGCTAACATGACGAGTAAACCTTTGAAACAGGGAGATTTTATGAGATTGTGACAAATGCTAGGATTATGTGAGGTATCAGATAAACTAAATATTTGAAAGTGTTTACTTTAAGGGAGCAAATGATAAGTTACTAAGTTGTAACAAGAATGTTCTGGTAGAATAAATTCCATATCTATTAGGATGTTAGTTGCATAAGTTTGAAATGTTCAGTACCGGGATGCTTAGTTGGCTTCTATTTCTCTTTTTCTGTTTTATAATAGCTATTTAAGTCAAGTTTAGTTATCAAATAAAGTGAACCATTTATCTCTGTTGAAGTACAATAACTGTCCCTCCTAGGTAGAGCGATCGAACCGTAACATTTATATATATTGCTATACGGTTTAAAAGATTAAAGTTGCATCATTATCACCAGCTATATATTTTGGTAAAGCGGTAGGCGTTCGGTCCTACAATCTCGATTGTATCGAGTTCTTATTTATTCTTTACAAGTAAACAGATTTTACCCACTATAATTTAAAAAATAATGGGACTAAAATGATATCCATTTTAGACAGAATATTTTCTCTAAAGAATTGTTATAAAAGGTGTTTGATGCATTGATGGTATCATACTCGAGCATCTAAATCCCACCGGACGTGGGAGCTGAATAGTTAACCGTACTTTTAAGACAGAAGTCAACTTATCGAAAATTGCAATTTGACAATTTCTATGAAATCCCAAATTAGCCATGCAAACATTACATGCATATAAATTATTATTTTTTCTTTTTTTGATAAGGTTTAACCAAAAAAATTCTACGCAAGTTCATATTGAAGGTAATATGTACATCGATATTTAAAAAGTTAGCTACAAAAGTTGCACTAGTATGTTATAGATAGGTTTGTTATAATATTGTAGCGAACAAAATTTATCAGTTATATCAACAGACTATAATGAAAACTAAAAGATGTTTTTAAAAAGTAATTAAAAAAGAAACAGAAAGACATAAGAGACATATAATGTGGAAACCTATAGATTTTGTATGCTTTGATTTGTTTTGATGTGTTATGACAAGTAATTTCTAAAAAGTTCCGTTTCTTGGGAATAAATAAATACTTTTTCGTCTATGCATTCATAATTATCTAAGCCGAGAAAGTGTTGGAAAAAATATATAAAATAAATTACGTATATAGTGAGTATTATTTACATATCTTGGAATTAAATATTTTTTTGGAGGCACTCTGGTGGAAAAGATAGGACAAGTTTGAAAAGTATAGTGAAATAAAATTGATTCACACAACTATCATAGCTATATTCTCAGTTACGTGCGGTGCGTTTATACCTCAAACTGATAAAACTATAATTACTTAAAAAAATTGTTCTTATATATAGGTGAATTGAACGTGGCCGAATAGTTTTGTTTACGACGGTATTGCTTAGGTCAGAACACAATTAGAAAATTTTCGTTAATGTATTTCTTAATTTTAAGCTAATTATTTTCTGTAATAATTAAAAATTAAATTTGTTTAACAAAATATTTCATATTCGTTTTTACGATTTGATCATCTATATTATGAATTTGAATTCATCTATTTATTTGTTGTTATTCTACTCTTTCCTTACGTGATAGTAGTGTATCACAGTATTACATTAGAATTTTCATATATAAATGACTTGTTATATCGAAAATAGACTTTAGAGAGGTAAACTCTTGAAAATTTCTTAAAAAGTTACTTTGTTTGAAATCAACCGAATTACCAGCCGAGCTTACATCTCAGTTCAAGCTATAGATTTTCTGTGTAGGCTTAAGCCTGAGCTAATTCAACTGACCTGGATAACTACACATTTGGTGTGTAGGAAGAGGGTTGGAATAACGTATATATGAATGATTCTAACTTGTTCTTTCGTTTTACTCGTAAAAATATTTTCTTCGTAAGATTGTAAATTCATAACTTCAGCTCTTCAAATCTCTAAGTATTTGTAAGCTTGTGATCCAATGGTAATAAATTCAAATGATACTCTCAACCGATAATGAACATTTAATGCAGTATGTACTTATATTATGCATTAAATACTCATCTTTTAAGCTAGTTAAGCCAATACTCGACTCAACATCCCTGTCAACATTCTGATTATTGTTTTTACATTTCCAGCGACTATAAATGCTTTTGAAAGTCAAATGTCTAGACAACTCATGCACGCAGTTGATCTTTTTTCTTTGCCTTCTTGTTCTTTTTTCATAAAATGTGTTCAACTGTCATCTATTTTAGCTGAGAACTAATTTGATCTATTCTTGATCATTATGCTTGAACTATATGTTTTGGAACACTACGCTTGAATTAACTACACTTGTTTCTCGAGCTATTTAGTTCTAGTTCTGCTAAGCTGGTCTAGTCATGCTTAATGTTTCATGGTTTCGGTTCCGGTGTGGTTCCAACCGGTTCCGGATTAGGTCGAATCGGAACCGGTAGGAACCTGTTCGAACCGATTTCGATTCGGTTCAGGTTTCGAGGCAAAAAACTCGGAACCAATTCGATAGTGGATGAACTAGTTCGGAACCGGTTCCAAACCCAATAACTTGAAATAATTTAAATATTTTTAAATTAACTGGTAAGTAAATCAATTTTTCTTTTAAGTGTTTTCAAGAGAAAAATACATAATGTGAAATATTAAAATAATTGAAATATGAAATTTATTAAATATCTAAATTTCATCTCGATTTATTAAAATATATTTCGAATATTCTTCGTTTTCATCGGAACTTGAGTTTGCAAATTCATCAATTGCTCCAACAGTCCGATTTTTTTTTTTCTGCAGCAAACCAATCTTGTAAACATGTTAGCATGCTAGTGGACGACGGTGTAGGAACATTCCTATCGTCCTCGCCAACAAGTCCAATATTCTCTTCCTCTTCGTGAGCGGCTTCAAGTTCTCGAAGTCGGGAATACAGCCAAAATCATCACCAAATTCGGGAATGGTGGGAGGAAGTTCGCGTCGAGCACCACCACGATTAGAAGATGACTCCCGATGCCCTTTGATCAGTGCCTGTGGTTGCAGGTCATAGCAGAATGTCAAGTCTCCTCATCCTGCTCGGGCAAGTCTCCTCATCCTGCTCGGACAACTCTCCTCATCCTGCTGGGACAAGCCTCCTCATCCCCCGAGGACAAACCTTCGCATCCTCCTAGGACAAGCCTCCAGACCTCCAGATCTTCTCGGGTGGCGATGTGTAACTCTCTGGTCGAGAACCGATGACGATTTTGAGATCGCATCAGTTATGTATATAAACTTCAATATCAGAAGACTCAATGAACACCTTTATATATATTTTGTCATACGATCAACTACAAGGTATAACTAACGATATCATTTTTTAAGCAATAATTAACGATCGCTAGTATATATATAAAGTGTATTGTAAATAATTTATACTGTATACTATAAAAATCATTTAAGAGGTGGAGCGGGGCGGATGCACATAGGGACTAGTGGAAATTTAAAAAAATTTATTTTTATTTATGAAATTTATAATATATATTAATACAAAAGTGAAAATTATTTCACGTACCAAAATGTAGCCTAACTGGTAAGGTTATTGATCTTTTTGTTAAATGACATAGTTTAGTTACCCCTGATACATTTTTCTATATGTTTTTAGCACTTGTGTTATATTTGTCTTTTTATTAAACTTGTGTCTTTACAATTAATTAACATTAATCCTGAATATATTTCCTTATGACAGAATCAAACTTTATATTTTAAGTATATTTGGTGAGAAAAAGATCTAAATTACTGTTAAAAAAAATTTTTCTGGTCTTTTTAATCAAAATTTTAAATGAACCATGAATAAAAACAAAACCAGGGTTTTGTATTAAATTTTTAATGTTATTTCTCTTGTTGAGGGGAATCTCTGTGAAACCCAAAAAATTTAAAAACCTTATTATCATATAAAAAATAATTTTCCTTGTATATTATATTTATTGGTGATGAACTCTACTCTCTCATAGAAACTCAAGATCCATATCTTCTAGTTCTTAGTTTTTTCTTTTCCATATTTCTCCTTTAAATAAATAATTTTCCTTGTATAAATATAATACTTAATCTAGAAGTTTTAAGACCAAAATTATACTAGTGAGCCCACAGAAGATATTATAGTTCAGATACTCTCAATGTCGTTATTTATCTGTGGCCCCAAATTTAAAATCCTGGATCCGCACATGTTCAAGACCAATTTAAAAGATTATGTTGCATTTGACCTCCCAAATTTGATACCGTATTTAAATTGTTTATACCCAAATTTCAAAATTTATAAAAGGACATGTTAACATAGGCAAGCTTGCTGTAACCAGAAATGTCCATCAGATGCAAGAGCCTAATTGCGTGAGGCCAAGGATTTCAGCTCTTCCAAGCAAAACTAACTATTCAGAAGAAGTTTGTCAGTAAAAGATAAATTTTGATAACCCATTTCAATATTTCACGCGTTTATATGGTGATTTAGTTTTTTCAATCGCTTCGAATTAAGGCAAACATTTGTGAACCGTCTTACGCGTCACATGCTATGCTTACTATTTCAAAAGTATTATTTTAATACGGACTCGACCCACGATGAAATATTATTATTTATATCAAAATTATCACGTTTCATACTAAAGTATTATTATATATATTTGGTCGATCCGTCTCACGAATATATACCCGTGTGACGGTCTCACACGAGAGTTACTTTCGAATAAGTATTGCGATGATCTAATAAAAACAATGTTGCCACAAAAATAGATCATTAATTACTCAATTGTCATATTACAAATTCCCCGATAGATATATATAAATTAATGCACACAACAATCGGCGCTAAATCCACATTTCACCATTCATTCTCACATCTAGCTATAAGCTTCCCTGGTTGCCTTTCAATGTCTTTCTCCATCGAGATCATGAATCCACCGAATCAAGGAAATAAACTGGAAATCGTATCATGTTTTAAAGGCGTCGTCATGACTTTATGGTCAAGTTTAATTGAATTTGCGAAAGCGACTAAGAAAATTGGAGAGGATGATCCAAGACGAATTGTGCACTCCATGAAAGTCGGATTGGCTCTTACATTAGTGTCCTTGCTGTACTACTTCAGGCCTCTATATGATGGGTTCGGACAGGCAGGAATGTGGGCTATTTTAACCGTTGTTGTCGTGTTCGAATTCACTGTCGGTAAGTAAAACTGATTCATGTAAATTCCAAATTTTGTATACGTTGGTTGACTTACACGCATTCTTTGTGTTTTTATATACCAAACTTACCTTCGTTGAACATAATCTTCGTAGATACACGAGTCTGCGATTTCATTCCCATAAAAAAAAAAAAAAGAAAAAGTTGATCACACAGTGTAATTTTGGTTCCTGTTTCTTTTGTTTCAGGTGGAACTTTATCAAAAAGTTTTAACAGAAGTTGTGCAACAATGGTGGCTGGTGCATTGGGGATTGGAGCAGAGTACTTGGCCAATCTCTGTGGAGAGAGAGGAGAACCTGTAATTGTTGCAATTCTGGTGTTCGTCCTAGGTACGTGTATATATAATGCATGTATTAATAATAAATTATCTTCTTACAGTACTTATCTAATAATCTCAATCTTGTCCCGTACACTGTGCTACCGATTAGTTTTCTATGATGGATAACAAACAAAATATGTGACCCTTCTGAAGCTAAAGCTATGTATATAAAGATTTCTTGTTTTTTCTTTTTCGATGAAATGCAGCAACAATGGCTACGTTTACACGATTTTACCCGAGTGTGAAGAGGAAATGCGATTATGGAGTTCTTATATTTATCTTGACATTCACCCTAGTGGCAGTCTCGGGGTTCAGGGCCGAAATCCTGCGGTTGGCCCATCAAAGGTTGTCAACCATTATCATTGGCGGGATAACTTGCATGATAATATCCATATTCGTTTACCCGGTGTGGGCGGGTCAAGATTTGCATGATCTGGTGGCCACCAATATTGAGAAGCTTGCTTTATACTTGGAGAGTAAGCCCCACTTTTTTGTGTTTGAGATTTGATTATGTTGTGGGTTCTCGGGTCGGGTATCTAAAACTTGCTATTGGGTGATGATCGATTTTACAGGTTTTGCGGGTGAAGGTTTTCATTCTTCGGTTGAAAATAATGACAATTCGCGTCTTCAAGGCTATAAAAGTGTACTTAATTCGAAGGCTACCGAGGAAGCTTTGGTAAGTCCAATTTCTCTAGTTAAGACACTTGGGAATGGGAATCTTAAATTGGAAATGCATTTATGGTGACAGTTTTATATCTTTTACTTTTTTTTTAAAATTAATTACGGTAGCCGCTTTCGTTTGTCAGACAAATTGATGCTGATAAAGCCATTAGTATCTTGACGTATAATTAAATTAATAAATGGTTATGATTCTGTTTTATTTATTGTGTGTTGTAGTGGGAAAATCACAGAAATAGTTAAGTTATAACTTGTCTTAAACAAAGTTTCGTATTAACCTCCTAATTTTAAATTTTCTTACTTTTCTTAGTACTAAAGTGTTATCAAATAACATTAATCATTTCCATAACAAATATTTTTCTAGGTATGTACCGCGTAAGAAATATTACGTGTCAACATTAACATTCCAATAGATATGACCAATATTTTTCAAAAAGAATAGCCAAATTATTTTACTAAAATCAAAGTTTAACAACATAAATGAAAAAAAGAATTTTTTGCAATTTTCCTTATATACTCCATGATAAACACGTACTTAGTGGACGACATTAGGTGAAATATTTTACTTAATTATCAGCATGTTCACCATCTGATATGGCTTTATAAGGCAAATTTTGCTTGGTGGGAGCCTGGTCATGGGAGTTTTAGATTCAATCATCCATGGAAACAGTACTTGAAGATTGGAGCCCATGTCAGTGAGTGTGCCTGTCATGTTAAAGCTCTTGATGGATACGCTGCTAGTTCCAAAATCAAGGTATAAATATTCCATGATTTTATCAACTCATACAATAATTTCATCTTCGTATATCTACAAGCATTAATTAGTATAAATTTGGAGTATATATACTGATTCATTTATATGCAGCCTGCATCAGAAACTTGTAAAAATTTTCAAAAACCGTGCACAACAATGAGCTCCGAATCTGCTAGAGCCCTGAAAGACTTGGCCTCCGCAATCAAAACCCTTAAATCTCCATCGTCAGATATCCAAATCCACATACAAAGTTCCAAATCCGCCGCCAATGAGTTTGAGTCCATCCTCAAAAACATGTCACTGCCTCAACCAGATGGCCAAGAACTTATGCAGCTACTCGTGGTTGCATCCATACTCATCGACATCACTAAATGTGTCGAACAAATTTCGGATTCTATCCATGAACTTTCCATGCGAGCCGATTTCGAGGAACAAACACCGCGTGATAACGAGTCATGTTAACCATATACATGATATTGTCGTGGTGGTTGTGAGGAACAGTAGTCTTGCCACACTAGTTATTACTAAACCGAGATTGTAAATTATTTAAATATTAGGATATGGTAGTAGAAAAGAAAAATTGTGACACCAACTTACATATGAGACCCTATGTGTATATGTTATTTTGAGTCATAAATTGGGTCGATGATGCGTTGGTGTTGGTTTTCATCATATGTAACAGTTGTGTTTAAGTAAAAATCCTCTATCGGGTGTAAACAATGTCAGTTATGTCAGCTTCATGTATTACATAAGTATTAGATTTTTTTTTTAAAAAAATTACATAAACATTTGGATTTCTGTATACTAAATGTGAAAATTAATATGAGATCGTTGAAATTTCCTGCTGTAACAATTTCAGCTATACGAAAACTCAAATAATTGTATTTATTTAATTTAAATAGATAAACACTCAAGTAAGTGGTGAAACAAAATAAACCAAACCCTGGCGATGTGCACAAAACTTATTTAGATTAAGTGTGAGGATATAGGTCTTGTTTCTGAAAATCTGGTTTAAATCTAAATAAAGGGCAAAGTGCATCATTATTATTATACCTTATGTAAATCACTAAACATATTTAATTGATGCACTCCCAGTCTGTAATACCAAAGAAATGTAGTCCGTCGAGATGAATTATACGATGACAATACTTTTTCTATTGAAGGTACAATATTGATGTTCCTATGAGGACTGCTCGATATTTGGAAGGAACAAGACGTTCTTGTCAACAGAAAAAAATGGTAAAATAGTTGAACATTATTATCATATTAACATATTCAATGTTGTGTTAAATTTTCAATTGATTAAGTTGAATAACAAGTTTAACGTATAAATAATAGAACTACTAACTCCCAGTTCAGCTCTAAATCCCATGGATGCATTTAGATCTTTTAGTATTGCGGATTTTTGTATGCTTGCTGAAAAATTTTATCCTCAAGATTTTATTCAAATCGAGTTGGATACATTGAGAAGACGGTTGGATCGTTATAAGCATACAATTGTTCATCATGTGGATTTTCATAATACCATGTCTCTTTTTGAGTTATGTCAACTGTAGTTTCAAACGAGAAGAGATCATAGTACTTTATTTGTTGGATAGAATTCGTTTGGTGGTGACTTTTCCTGTTTCTACAACAATCACAAAAGCGAGCATTTTCAGCTAAGAATCTTGTTAAGATGACTCTCCGCAATGAGATGCATAATAACCTTCTGGCAGATTGTATGATTATTTATATTGAGTGATAACTTGCTAATTCACTGGATATTAAATCTATAATAGATGAGTTTGATGAGAAATCTCGTAGAGTAAAACATAGTATTAATAATTTCTCTTGACTGTACTTCAATAACCTTGTGTAATTGTTACATATTTTTATTTTATTTTGATTTAAAATATTTAATTGTAGTATTATATGATTAGGATACATGAAACGTAATACACTAATTCATAATGAATTATATGGAAAATATGAATTCTAGTTAGTTATCCCGTTCCTAGCTGAATAATCCTAGCCCGATTGCATCGATTAAAGTATTTGCTCAAAGAGAAACAAAATTTGTAAAATGGAGAATTTATCATCAGCTAATATTAAATGTACGAGCTCCCAACTGCAATATATTAATTATAATAATAAATCTTAATTCTGAACACTGTTTTTGGATCTATGAAATAAATGTGGCGGCATCAGACGTTCAGACTCGAAGCGTCATAAATCCCACTTCCGTACGTGGTAGATGGATAGTAAACCGTACGTTTAAAAAACAGAAGTCAGCTTATCGAAATTTGAACTTTTGACAATTTCATAAAATCCAAAATAGATATACAGAAAAATAATTGATGTGAAACTAAAAATAAGAATTCCCAAGAGATATGAACAAAAAATATCTCTCCCCAGACCTTTCCACTTCATTCACAATTGTCGCCGACAGCTTGTGATAACTCTAGGATGGTGAAATTATGGATAATGGAGGGTTTTTGGATAAAACTAAATGAACATTCTTCATAATTATCTTTATTATTGATGTCAATTTGGATTTTAGCTAACTTCCATTATTTATTTATTTTTGGTTGAATGGATCTTTATCAGGAAGAATTTTACAACTATTTACGAAGTTACCTTGTAGAAGTAAGAAATATTATCGGACGTTATTTTACATGGTTTGAAACCTATTATTGCCGAAGAACTTGAGTAACTCAAGTTTTTCGGCCAATAATAGGTTTCAAACCATGTAAAATAACGTCCGATAATATTTCTTACTTCTACAAGGTAACTTCGTAAATAGTTGTAAAATTCTTCCTGATAAGGATCCATTCAACCAAAAAAAAAAATGGAAGTTAGCTAAAATCCAAATTGACATCAATAATAAAGATAATTATGAAGAATGTTCATTTAGTTTTATCCAAAACCCTCCATTATCCATAATTTTACCATCCTAGAGTTATCACAAGCTGTCGGCGACAATTGTGAATGAAGTGGAAAGGTCTTGGGGAGAGATTTTTTTTTTTCATATCTTTTGGGAATCTTATTTTTAGTTTCACATTAATTATTTTCTGTATATCTATTTTGGATTTTATGAAATTGTCAAAAGTTCAAATTTCGATAAGCTGACTTCTGAGTTTTAAACGTACTACCATCCTAGAGTTATCACAAGCTGTCGGCGACAATTGTGAATGAAGTGGAAAGGTCTTGGGGAGAGATTTTTTTTTTTCATATCTTTTGGGAATCTTATTTTTAGTTTCACATTAATTATTTTCTGTATATCTATTTTGGATTTTATGAAATTGTCAAAAGTTCAAATTTCGATAAGCTGACTTCTGAGTTTTAAACGTACGGTTTACTATCCATCTACCACGTACGGAAGTGGGATTTATGACGCTTCGAGTCTGAACGTCTGATGCCGCCACATTTATTTCATAGATCCAAAAACAGTGTTCAGAATTAAGATTTATTATTATAATTAATATATTGCAGTTGGGAGCTCGTACATTTAATATTAGCTGATGATAAATTCTCCATTTTACAAATTTTGTTTCTCTTTGAGCAAATACTTTAATCGATGCAATCGGGCTAGGATTATTCAGCTAGGAACGGGATAACTAACTAGAATTCATATTTTCCATATAATTCATTATGAATTAGTGTATTACGTTTCATGTATCCTAATCATATAATACTACAATTAAATATTTTAAATCAAAATAAAATAAAAATATGTAACAATTACACAAGGTTATTGAAGTACAGTCAAGAGAAATTATTAATACTATGTTTTACTCTACGAGATTTCTCATCAAACTCATCTATTATAGATTTAATATCCAGTGAATTAGCAAGTTATCACTCAATATAAATAATCATACAATCTGCCAGAAGGTTATTATGCATCTCATTGTGGAGAGTCATTTTAACAAGATTCTTAGCTGAAAATGCTCGCTTTTATGGTTGTTGTAGAAACAGAAAAATTATCCAACAAAAAAAGTATTATGATCTTCTCGTTTGAAACAACAGTTGACATAACTCAAAAAGAGACATGGTATTCTGAAAATCCACATGATGAACAATTGTATGCTTATAACGATCCAACCGTCTTCTCAATGTATCCAACTCGATTTGAATAAAATCTTGAGGATAAAATTTTTCAGCAAGCATACAAAAATCCGCAATACTAAAAGATCTAAATGCATCCATGGGATTTAGAGCTGAACTGGGAGTTAGTAGTTCTATTATTTATACGTTAAACTTGTTATTCAACTTAATCAATTGAAAATTTAACACAACATTGAATATGTTAATATGATAATAATGTTCAACTATTTTACCATTTTTTTCTGTTGACAAGAACGTCTTGTTCCTTCCAAATATCGAGCAGTC
>KV014940.1:86444-112056 GCA_001598015.1 Dorcoceras hygrometricum | reverse complement strand
CCCGGGGCCAGCGCCGGACGCCGCCCGCACGGGGCCGGCCGTCGCCACCCGCACAGCGGCGGCCGTCGCCACCACATAGCGTGCGGCACTCGGCCGCACGCTGCCGCGACGTGCGCGGCAGCGCCGCGCCAAGCATGGCGTACAGACGGCGCATGCTGCGCCCATCCATCGTGCAACCATGCGCGAAGTCAGCAGCCACCGGTCGGACGCCATGCGTGGCTAGCGCGCATGGTATAGCGCGTGCTCATGTGCGCGCGGCAGCACCACCCTGCGCGGCGGCGCCCGCAGCCGGTTTCAAATTTTTTTTTTGTTTCGATTCTGAAGTCTGAAATTCGATGCAATTTAGGCACAATATGTATTGAAGGATCCGAGCCTGTGCTCTGATACCACTGTTGGCGTAAGTGGCGGATCCGGATCCCGTTTCCCGGGGCGCAGCGGAAGTTTAAAATTTTGCACCGGAAATTGTTCAATACATCAAAACAATACAATAAACCATACATAGGATGTTTATCGATTGTTACCTTGCAGGCGTCTAGGCGCCTGGCTCCAACCAGATTCACAGGGAATTCTGGCTTTTGAAAGGTAGGCGGCGGTAGATCGTCTAATCAGGTCCACGATCGGAAGCACGAATCCTTCGTCAGCCTGCACTAGCAGGACTGACGAATTCCACACGAACGGAATCTCCCCAATGCGACGATCGGAACAAGTCCGATCACGGTAGGCGGCGGCGCGTGCGGCGGCCGGCGGCGACGCGTGGTGCTCGGCGGCGGCGAGGGAGAATTGGAGAATGGGGCGGCGGCTATTGAGAGCTAGGGTTGTATGTTGTCTTGTCTTGTGATGTGTAGCCCTAGGTCTAGCATAAGTAGACCAATGATGGGCTTTCACTAGCCCAATGGGCCTGGGGCGGGCCCAGGTCCATATGAACATTCGTTTCAACTGTACCACCGTGGCTTCATCAAAATTCAGATCGACGATCAGATCAGACCGATCGACTCAGTTTCCAAAACTGAATATTATGATGTGAAAACAATTTTTCAAACCACCTAGACCAAAATTACAGTTTAGCCCTCAACTTTGGGAAATCGCAATTTGACCCCTGTTGACTTTTAGGAAGTCGCACTCCCTAAATTCCTCCTCCTATGCTCAACACATTGAGCTCAGTTTCCGTGCGAGAATCGTGAATCAAGTACTTGTGTGACCCTTAATGGTTCAGGGATACAGCTATCCGTGGGCCCACAACCATTGTGACTCCGAAATAACAATTTCGGACTTGCCCATCGGATCATGGTAAAGCGCCTAGCAACATCGCCCCATGGGTATCATGATAGTGCCTGCAAGAACCATTCGGTCGTGGTTAGCGTACAGTACGGTCCTTTCAACACATATATCCCGATCAGATCAACGACTATTGGTAAATCGAGAGTCGCTAGAGATCCGATAACTATGCATACATCTTGGAGATCAAATAGTGACATCACGAGTGTTACTAGGCAAACCCATTTACCTAAAACACATCCAGTACTCTGGCCAGAGATTTATCACACTATTGTCTCCTCAGATAGCATAGGATATCCACGCATAAAAGCGAGCGGTGAATCCTCGACAACGAAGCATCGACTCCTACATGCATCGGGACCTCACCCAATCCCGCCACCTAATGACCCCAAGTGAGTCGGTAAACGGGTCAAAGTGAGGCACCTATCATGAAGAGTCTCAATGACGTTTCGAGTAAGTGAGGACTAATCAGTACAACCAAGACCTCGGACTTATCCACACGACAAATGATAACCACTTGGAAGGTCCGAACGAGGGTAGTTCGATAGATCTCCGGGTCACTATCCATATGCATGCTCAGAACATCACAATGTTACCTACCAATGAAACATGGTACTTCACATCGCAGATGCTAGTCTCAAGCTCGGGCGGCCTTATCCTCATTTTGACGGCCCAATCGACTAGGAACGAATTCAGAATACACAGTGACTATTAGATGTGTTTCATGATAGCCATCATATCTACTATCACATCTAACATACACTATGGTGCATTCTAGGTCTTTATCCAACACAATTTTTAACATTATAACATAATGAAAATAAAGAATGCCATATAGAAATGCGTATTTCATAAATAAAGATCGTTATACACAAGAGTAAATAAAACCCACACGCCACAAGTTGGCTAGTTGGGCATCTACTCTAACAGAAGTCGCATGAGGAGGACGTTGCAGAGAGGTTCCGCAAGCAGGGACGTAAGGAGTTTGCTGGCACCACCGATCCACTTGTTGCTGAGGAGTGGATCCGATCCATGGAGACTATATATGACTACATGGGGCTGGCGGACGCCGACAAGGTCCGTTGTGCTATATTCATGTTGAAGGAAGACGCTGCTCTATGGTGAAAGGCGCAGTGGTTGGACTGTATCTTGAGAGCCTGTCATGGGAAAAGTTCAAGAAAGTCTTTTACGAGGAGTATTTTCCTGTAGATTCTCGGAGCCAGCTGATTCGAGAGGTCATGAGTCTCTGCCAGGGATACAAGACGGTTGCTGAGTATTGAGGCAGTTTGAGCGAGGGTGTACCTTTGTTCCCTCGATTGCTACAGTTGAGAGTGAGAAGCTGAGGCAGTTTACTGATGGCTGTGACCTGACATCCTCCACGATGTCAACATGGTGGACGTGGATACGTATATGGCGGAAGTGAACAGGGCTTATCGGTCTGAGAGGGGCCGGAAGGATATGAGGGAGGATTATCAGAGGAAGAGATAGATGCAGCACCCGTTAGGGGCCAGTCTTCGCAGCCACCGGCGAAGAGACCTTTTCAGGGGCCTTCTAAGGGCCCATATCATCAGCGGCAGAGGCTGCAGGGCCAGCAGAGGCCACATCAGCAGGGGGCCAGCGCCTCTAGACCTGTAGAGTTTCCAGTCTGCAAGGTGTGCAACAAGAGGCATCCAGGATCTTGCATGCTAGGGACTGGCAGGTGCTTTCACTACAAGGAGCCAAGGCATGTTTCTTGGGACTTCCCTAAGAGGAGACAGACCACTGGTCGCGTGTTCGTGATGCAGGCTGAGGCAACAGATCTGGACACGACTTTACTTACAGGTATTCTGCTTTAGATTTCCATACCTTGTTATGTGCTATCTGGGTGTTTGGAATTGCATGCTAGGTGGAACACTACTAAAAAACTTGTTGCCTTAGTTGCTAGGTGAACATAGGTGGGGACTGTAGGACTTCTAGGGCATGTCTTGAGAACTTTGAAGGATAGGGCTAGCGAACTTAGAACTGTCTTAGGTATCTAAACTGCCTTTTTGAAATTTAGTATGACCGTAAACGCGTACCTATGTGACGTTTCTGTTTCAGGCGAGATTCGTGTGCATGGGGTCACTACACTGCTTTGCTAGACTCAGGGGCGACCAACTCGTTTATTTTGAGTGCATTCACACAGAGGATGGGAATTATTCCGGAGAGCATGGGGGTAGCTCTCGCCGTGATGGTTCCGTCAGGAGAGGAGTTGACGACGACTAGCGTCATGCAGAGTTTGACGATGACGTTTAAGGATCATGCAGTTAGAGCAGATTTGGTCGTTTTGCTGATGACAGGATTCGACCTCATCCTAGGCATGGATTGGCTAACAAAGTTTGGAGCCGTGATTGATTTTCATGGATCTGAAGAATGCCCCCAACGATTTTCATGGATCTGATGAATAGGGTATTCAGGCAGTATCTGGACCAGTTCATCATTGTGTTCATCGATGACATTCTGATCTATTCGAGAAGCTTGGAGGAGCACAGACAACACTTGTAGACGGCTTTGCAGACTTTGAGGGAGCATAGATTGAATGCCATGTTCAGCAAGTGCGAGTTTTGGCTGGAGCAGGTGGCTTTATTAGGGCATATTGTATCGAGAGATGGGATTTCTGTGGACCCATCGAAGGTGGAGGCAGTGCAGAACTGGGGAATTTCGAGGAATGTAGCGGAGATTCGTAGTTTCTTGGGCTTGACAGGTTATTATCGCAAGTTTATCAAGGGTTTCTCTTCTATTTCAGTACCCTTGACAGCCTAGACCAAGAAGAATGCGAAATATGTGTGGAGTCCCGAGTGTAGAGCTTTGATCAGCTGAAGGAGGCCCTTACTTCAGCACCAGTATTAGCTATGCCAGTGGACCACAAGGAGTTTGTGGTTTATACGGATGCGGGTAAGGCTAATGTAGTGGCAGACGCCTTGAGCCGGAAGACTGCATTAGTGACTTTTTTGTCAATTGAGAGGCACTACAGACTGAGAGTAGAGAGGTTTGGTCTAGAGCTTTATTCAGGAGGTTGTGCACCGAGTTTAGCAGCGCTTACTATTCAGTCGACTCTTAGAGAGCGGATCAGAGATGGGAAGGCCTCCGATGAGCAGTTATAGCAGTGGAGGCAGCGTCATGAGGATAGAGGATGAGGTCTGTACACTATTGAGGATGGGATAGTCCGTTTCAGAGGCCGGATGTGGGTGCCGAGCACTGGTCAGTTGAGAGCCGATATCTTATCTGAGGCTCATGCGTCGACGTACTCCATCTACCCATGGAGTACAAAGATGTACAAAGATTTACAGACATTGTATTGGTGGCCAGGGATGAAGGGACATAGGGAGATTCGTGTCTGAGTGCTTGACTTGTCAGCAGGTCAAGGCGGAGCATCAGCGACCGGCAGGGTTGTTGCAGCCACTTCCCATTCCTGAGTGGAAGTGGGAGCATATCATGATGGATTTTGTGGTTGGATTGCCCAGGGTCCCAGAGGTTTCACGGCTATATGGGTGATTGTGGACAGACTCACAAGTCAGTGCATTTCCTACCGATGAAGACTACTTTCACCCTGACGCAGTACGTAGAGCTTTACATCCGAGAGGTGGTCAAACTTCATGGCATACCAGTCTCGATAGTGTCGGACAGAGGCATCAGATTCACATCTGCGTTGGGAAGAGCTTACATTCCGCCTTGGGGACTATGTTGTCGTTCAGTACATCCTTCCATCCGCAGATAGACGGACAGTCAGAGAGGGTCATTCAGATTTTGGAGGATTTACTGAGAGCTTGTGTGATAGATTTTCAGGGTACGTGGGACTCGAGATTACCGCTGGTAGAGTTCACGTACAACAACAACTTTCAGGTGTTGATTGGGATGGATCCGTATGAGGCGTTGTACGGGAGGAGATGGAGATCTCCCGTACACTGGGATGAGGTTGGCGAGAGACTGCTCACTGGGCCGGAGTTAGTGCAGCACACAGCAGATGTTGTGACGAGGATTCGGGATAAGATGAGGATAGCTCAGAGTCGTCAGAAGATTTATGCCGATCAGAGATGACGAGATCTGAAGCTAGTTGTAGGAGATCATGTGTTTGTGAGGATATCGCCCATGAAGGGCGTGATGCGCTTTGGCCGGAAAGGCAAGCTCAGCCCGAGGTTTATTGGGCCATTTGAGATTTTGGAGAGGGTTGGTACTCTGGCTTATCGTGTAGCGTTACCACCCAGCCTATCAGCAGTGCATAATGTCTTTCATATCTCGATGCTGCGGCAGTACTTTCCGAACCCGTCTCATGTGTTGAGTTTTGAGCCTCTCCAGTTGGCACCAGATTTATCGTTCGAGGAGCGACCTGTGCAGATTCTAGCTAGGGAGGAGCATAGGCTGAGAGCGTGGAGTATTACGATGGTCAAAGGTCCGGTGGCAGAATCACTCGGAGGATGAGGTTACCTGGGAGACCGAGGCCTATATGCGGACGCGCAACCCGGAGTTTTTCGGTACGTACTCAATTTCGGGGATGAAATTCCTATAAGTGGGGGGGAGAGTTGTAACGCCTAGTTCCTGACTACGTAGAAATGAGTGCATGATTAGGGAAAAATATTTTTAGATGATTACATGCCTTATTATGTGAATTATTTATGATTTTATGCTGTATGGTATGCATGTGTTATTTTTCAGTCTCCTTGAGCTACAGACGCGTGGACGAGATTAGGGCCGACCGGAATGAAAATGATTTTTAGATTTTTTAGTTATGGGATTTTACGAAAGAAATTATTTTTATATTAAGCAGCAATTTTTGAAAATTAGGATTTTTATAATTATTTTGGAGGGGAACCCGTTTTTCGCCTATACGGGCTGTTATATTGAGTTCTAAGGCATTTTAAAATGTGAGGAGGCCTAGATTTCGAAATTTTGTAATCTTCAAAGTCCAAATATGAGTTTTGAACACCTTTTTAAGTTAATTAGAGGAGCAAGTATGTCCTTTTTCCCCTTTTTCCTTATTAAACCCATAGGGGTCAATTTTGGCACACATTATTTTCATAACTCACATTCTTGCACTTGACCTAGCCTCCTCATCACTCACAGCCGTCCCTCTCCTCCCCACAACTCACAAAATTCGAACCTTTCATCCATTGAAGAAGCTTGGCGATCCATAGCCGGTTGCGCCCCGATCTCACGCCTACAACGTCCGTACCTCGCAGATCTACATCTTCTTCAAACCAGGAATGTGATATCCATTTTTTTTCTCGCCATTTAAATCATATTAACCTGTTTTAATGGAATTATGCATGAACTAGATGTGCCTTTTTTAGTTCCATGCGTCTATTATTGAATTCATGCATCACACGTAAATTTCTATCATGTTTACTCGACTTTTCTTGTGTTGCTCGGTTCGTGGTTGGCCCAGAAGTCACGGATCATGGCCAGGTGTTCGAATGAGGGTCCTTAGATGTGGAGAATTGGGCTAGATCTGGGCTGGATTAGGGCTAGGCATCGCGAGACCATGGCTGGTCGAGTGGCTCTCGAGTAGCGCGCGACGTGCGTCGTGTTCCTTGGCCTTGTTTGAGCTGGGCTTGGACCAAGGCTGGTCTCATTGGAACCGGCTGGACCTGGGGGTGGTCCAGCCGGTGGGGTTCTGGCCATGGGCGGCCGAAGCAGTTGAAAGGCCGCTGGTCGTGAGTGTCGCATGGTAGGCGGCTAGGTGTTGTTAGGGTTTGCATGGTATGGTTTGGTTTGGTTCAATTTAACCGTCTGGGTTCGATTGCACCGGATCGGTTCTTCGAGTCTCTAGTCAAATGTTTTAAAAAGCGATCCAAGTCATTTTAATTAAGGACCTGTTATTTTAATTGTTATGTCCACGGTCCAATTTTAAAGAAAATAGCCAGAAGTCAAAATTGAGTCAAACCTTTTAAATAATTAAAGGTATGCTTAATTTTAAGTTTTTAGTCAAAATGAGGGCCTTTGAAATTTTATTGAATTCAAAATCGATTTTTGGGGATTTAATTTGGTCAAATCGGTCTTTTGGTCAAAATCGACTTTTGAAGTCAAAATTGATTTAAAGCGATTTTAAAAGTCAAAATCGATATTTAATAAGTCCAAAATTGATTTCTAGAAGTCAAAAATTGATTTTAATTAATACCATTTAGCCTTGATTTTTAGAAGTCTAAATTTAATTTAATTAGGAAAAAATATTTAAAGAATGTGAACATTCGTTTCATCGGCTAAGTTTAGAGCGATGATTAGTCTAGAAGTGGTGAGCCAGGCCCCGAAATCAATCCTCGACCGAAGTAGAAAAATGTAGAAACTCGTAAATGTATAATTAATCATATATGTATGCTATATACGTAAATGTTTTAAAGTAAAGAATTAATTATACGTTAACGGGCTAAGCTTTTAAATTGCATGATTTTAAGAAATTCACGCATCATGAGAATTTATGAAACGATCAGGCATGTCTCCTTCTAAGATAAAACCCGAGGAATTGAGGTTCTGTGGCAAAGTTTTATGATGGGAGTTAGCCGGGTAGCCGGGCCCGGGGATCCCCTGTTTTTAGGTATGATTATGAGCCTATAGATCCTCGTGTGATATTGGGGTGAAGTAGAAATTTATAGGTTATAGATGTGACATATAGGGATCCTCGTGTGATATCGGGGTGAACCACACCGTCACGTACGTTGGTTATTACGACTGATCAGTCATACGCCAGCTCACATTCACTGATACGACTCATACGTTTCATGTTATGTTATGTCATGCCTTAATGTTTATGTTACGTATGTACGATATGAAATGTATGAAGAAATGTTTTAAGATCATGCATGCATTCATGCTTTAACGTTATTTTAATTACAAGTATGTGTTTGCATGCGATTTTATTAGTATGTACTTTGCTATGTATTACGATAGAGCATGCTGAGCCTCTAGGCTCACTAAGTTTAAATGGTGCAGGTGATGATCCTGTCGATGAGTTTACACCGACTGGCGGTGAGGACGTCTGAGCGCCTCTTGCAGTAGTACCCCTTGACCGCATCAGTGTTATGTTGATTTGATACAGTTTGATATTGGTTTAAAACATGTTATTTTCAGTATTTTGACACAGTCAATTTTATTTGATTTTATACAGTACGGATGTTTTAACATTTTAAATTATTCCTTTATTTATGCTTAAAGTATTTTTTAAAAATGACTTAGAAATGTTTTAAATAGGGAACGAGCCATACTTGAAGTTTATGTTTTTCCGCACATGTTTTTAAAAAAAATAAAAAAAAATTTATAGAGTCTGGTTCGTTTCAGCCAGGCTCCTGAACCAGTCCTTGACCGAAGTAGAAAATGTAGAAGCCCGTGAATGTATATTTAATCATATATGTAGTATCTATGTACGTAATTATGTTTTTCCGCACATGTTTTTAAAAAAATAAAAAATTTATAGAGTCTGGTTCGTTTCAGCCAGGCTCCTGAACCAGTCCTTGACCGAAGTAGAAAATGTACAAGCCCGTGAATGTATATTTAATCATATATGTAGTATATTACGTACGTAATGTTTTAAAGAAAATGATTAAATATACATTAACGGGCTAAACTTTTAAAATTTCATAATTTTACGAAATTCATGCATCATGAATGCTTTATGGAATGTTAAATGCATGTTCTTTTAAAAGACAAAACCCGAGGACTTGAATGATTTGTGGCAATTTATGATGATGGGATGCGGTATACCGGGCCTGTTGAACTTCTGTTTCCCTGTATTACGAGCTTATGGATCCATGTGTTAATGGCATGGTGAAGTGACAGCATAGAGGTGTGACATATAGGGATCCCGAGGTAAGGTCGGGTGAACCACACCATCACGTACGTTGGTTTATAGATTGATCAATCGAATATGGTCCATACTTCAGGATACGACTCATATGTTTTTCATCTTATGCTATGTCATGCCTTATTATTGTATATGTTATGTATGATATGAAATGTATGAAGCAATGTTTTAAGACAATGCATGCATTCATGTTTTGACGTTATTTTCAGTATGTGCTTGCATGCGACTTTATTAGTATGTACTTTGTTATGTTACAAGATAGAGCATGCTGAGCCTCTAGTCTCACTAGGTTTAAATGGTGCGGGTGATGATCCTGCTATTGAGTACATCCCGACTGGCGGTGAGGACCTCTGAGCGCCTGCTGCAGCAGTACCTCGTGACCGCACTTATGTTTCACTTTTATTATTATACGCTTTTCAGAAGTTGTCTTTAAGTATGTTCGTTTTCAGTGCTTTTACTCAGTTGGTTTTAAGAAGTATGGATAGTTTTATGCTTTAAAAATAATTATTTATTTCTGTTAAGATAAAATTTAAAAGTTTTGGTGATAAGAAAATAAGACTGAGAACTGAACATAAGTATTCGCAGAGGACAAAAGAAGGGAACATTTCAGATACCGTGACGTCATGCCATTGAATTGAAGATTTCAGATTTGAAAGTGCTAAGTTAAGTTGCGTTGACATCTGAGTTGACCATTCGGGAATTGATCAGATATCGAGTCTAAGTTTTCAGTTATCAAATTGAGGAATTCTGAGTTAAGTTCCAAGATATCGGGTTATTTGAGTAATCGGTTTTATTAGATATCGGGACAGTCTTTCAGATTTGATTTAGAAGATACAGTAAGAGATCTGTTTAAGAGCAAAGTATATTCAGACTTGATTTAGAGGCTTTAGTATCAGATTCTGGTATATCGACTAAGATGGTATTATTCAGATTCGAGAGTATCAGAGGTGAACAGACTCTTTGCAAGTAGTTCATATGTGAGTAACAAGAAGTTAGAACTGTATGTGCTACTTCAGATATTAAGCTGCTACTGATGATTCAGTTTTGAAATTTACGGTATTTCAGATTTCTTTAACGGACTTAGATTGGACAGATTCGACTCAGTGACTTACAGTTGTACGCTATCAGATCTGATTGTATTATGAGAACAGTACAGTATTCATAATTGACATATTCAAGATTTCACAAAGAGGGAAACAGATTCTGGTATATCGACTAAGATGGTATTATTCAGATTCGAGAGTATCAGAGGTGAACAGACTACTTTGCAAGTAGTTCATATGTGAGTAACAAGAAGTTAGAACTGTATGTGCTACTTCAGATATTAAGCTGCTACTGATGATTCAGTTTTGAAATTTACGGTATTTCAGATTTCTTTAACGGACTTAGATTGGACAGATTCGACTCAGTGACTTACAGTTGTACGCTATCAGATCTGATTGTATTATGAGAACAGTACAGTATTCATAATTGACATATTCAAGATTTCACAAAGAGGGAAGATTCGTTTAACAGAGTTAACTTTCAAATGTGAGCTTCGAACCACTTCAGATGTTATAAAAGGATTATTTGAGGAGAATCAACGGTCATGATTTAATCGTATAAAAGCCTGGAATTAAGGAGACAATATCAGAGCTATTTCGGGTAAAGTTGCACAATATGCAGAGTGATTGATACGATGATTACCCGCTTTGGAATATAAGTCAATTTAGCCATGACAAGCGTAAAATTCCTTTTGCACAGCATTAAATGCTTTGATACGATGAAGATATGCAAAAGAGCTTATCTCTACTGGCTACATTTATTGACCGTTGAAGACAAAGAGTATAAATAGCTGAAGAATTCAAATGGAGAAGCTCTCGGTCATTCTCTACCATTAACAACGTCTCATGTGCTATCATAACGCTCTTACATACTCATTAGGAACCTTTCACTGAAAAATATTCTAAGTCCCAGTATTCAAATCTCGAAGAACACTCAAGATCAAGCCTTCATAGATTTAATCTTAGAGATATCTTCTGGTTTACATTTGTAAAACAGTTCTTGTTGATAATAGAGCAGAAGATTTACAGTACTCAGTAGTATCCTATTTCCTTGTAATATCCAGTGTTGAGTCTGTTAAGACTTGCTGTGTGAAGCAGTCTGAAAAATCAAGTTGTTTGTATTTCAGCAGTTTTATCTGCGTGTATTGGTGTTTGCTAGGAGTTTACTTGGAGCGAGGCTCAGTGACCGGGTCTCTACAGTGTCTGTATTCATCAAAGTCTTCTAGTGGAACCTTTCTACAAAGGAAGAAGGGGAGACGTAGGATCTTCAGATCCGAACTTCCATAAAAAAACTCTGAACCTTGCACTTTTACTTTACAGCATCGCATTTATATTTATATTGTTCACTGATCGATCGAATTCTTTCCGCACATTATTTGTTAGTCGAGAAATTAGATTTGAGACTGAGATACCTCAGATCTGGTAACTCAGATCTGAGTTAAGCGAGGCGCTTATAAAATCATTTTAAGGTTTCAAAAAATAAAAATCTATAGTAGTTAATTCAACCCCATTCGATCTATATTGATCCTATCAATTGGTATCAGAGCGTACACATCTCAGTTATTGAACAGTCTGTTGTTTACGCTTTATATTTTCAATATGTCTAACTCACATAACAAAATTCCTATGTTTTCGAAGGAAGACTATGATGATTGGAAGCTAAGGATGCAAGCACACTTTGCAGCACGAGATGATGATATGTGGTCAGTCATTACAGATGGACCATAAAGATAATGAAGGCAAACACTGCAATAGCCAATCTACTGGAGCACCAGAATGGGTAGGAAAGAGAAGATATGAATACACTACTGAGGAGAAGAATAAATCGAACTTGGGCAATGTGGCCAGAGATATTCTGTATAAGACGCTGGATAAAAACATGTTCAGCAAAATCAAAACATGTGCCACAGCGAAGGAGATTTGGGAAAAGCTAATTCAGATCTGTGAGGGAAATGATGAAACCAAAGAGAATAAGCTTACTTTTGCACAGCAGAAGTATGAGTCGATGAAGATGCGAGATGGAGAGACATGGCTGAGTTCGATGAGCGCTTCAGGGTTGTGGTAATAGAGCTTACAAGTTTGAGCAAGGAATACAGCAACCGAGAGTTGGCACTTAAAGTGATGCGAGCGCTGCCCTGGGAGTGGGATGTAAAGACGATGGCTATGCGAGAGTCTAAGAATCTAAACAAATTGGAGTTTCACGATCTGTTTGAAAATCTGAAGGCGTATGAGTTTGAATTAGAAAAAAGATCTGAGGCAGGACCGTCGACATCTCAACCAACTAAAGCTTTAGCGGCAACAACTTCTGAACAGTGCTCACCGAGCAAATCTGCTGAACAACTAAGCAATGATGCAATGTCCCTCTTCGTCAAGAAGTTTGGGAAATTACTGAGAAGATCATATAACCCTTCTTTTTCTTATAATAATGCAAACAAATCTGAAAAGTTTCAACTGATATGAACTGTTACAATTGTGGTCGTCGAGGTCACTTTGCTGCAGACTGTAACAGGCCAAAGAAGGAGGACAGACTAAAAAGGGATGAGAAGAAGGACGATAGATCCAAGGAAAGATCAAAAGAGAGAAGTATGAGGACAAGATCTGACAAAAGACCCAACCGAAAGAATGATAGAAAAGTACTTGTTGCAGAAGAAAGCAACAAAAACTGGGAAGATTCATATTCCGATTTCTCATCAAGCAGCTCCTCCTCAAGAGATAGTGAACAGGAGGAAGTTCACTGCCTAATGGCTAAACAAACTTCAGATGACGAGGTATTTGATTTCTCCAACACTGAATTTACACGAGAGGACCTAATCAATGCACTCACCGAAATGGTCCATGAGTACAAGAAGCTTTCTCAAACATTCGAGGAAGTCAAAGCTGAAAACATGGATTTGAAAAATAGCTCAGTGGAACCAAGCACCTTTCAACTTGGTGAAACTGACAGTTTACAAATCTGCCGGTCACAACGTGGCTCTATCTCAGGTCATCAATCAATCAATCTGGCACAATATGTAGCATGAATGCCATTCAATAATCAATTCTCAATGCATACAATATCAGTATGTGAAAACAGAACATCAATAAACCACACAAGGTAGCATCTGTTCACGTAAACACAGCATCATATCAAACAGATCTCAATAACAGAAATATAGGCATGATCATGCTCATAGCTGTTTACAGCAGCTCAACTCGTTCCTTCAATTCTCAAGTTCTACTCAACAGATCTCACCAGGCACGGCAGCTTCAGCTTACACAACTGCTCCTCACTGGTCACGGCACAACAATACAGCAGGGACTTCCTTATAGCTCAAATCTAGGGCTCGAAAGAGCTAAGGAACTGTCGGGTTCAGCTTGCGAAAATAGTTGAGCAACACTGTTACTTCATGATCCTTCACACACGTCGACTCAAGCTTCCCAGCTAGTGTTAATCGAAAGAGCTACTCAAGACGAGCTCAACGCCACATGTCTCGCTCCAAACAACGGCGGAATTCGACGGCAATTAATCGGAGAAGGGTTCGAATGAACAGTATATATCGTGGGTTTCGAAGAAGGAGATAAGAAATATCAGGTTCAAAAATGCTAAGTGTTGAGCAGCACTTGGTATATAAATCCTCGAATCACAACTGTTATAAGAAATTCAGATCTTTGCTTAGCTAAGGCACAAATCCTCTCAAAGCTGATACCAGCTTTCGCTCTCTGCTGAAACGATGCAAGCATTCCAACGCTCTTCCAACTCATATATCAAACGACGTCGCGCCAACTTAACAAGACGTAGCACAGGGACACGTCACCGCGCTACCAACGGCTGATCAACAAACCAGCAGCTGAATAAAACAACGCATCATATCCCTCAACAGTAGATGTCTAACGCAACCAACAGCTGACGCTAAACGTTACACCCAAAAAATTGTCGTTCCAACTTATCGTCCTCGAAATCTGTTAAGTCATCAAATCAAAATCACAACAGTAAGGTAGCTATTCATGACACACTATACTAGACACCATTCCTAATATACACATGACATACTACCCAGCACAACTCAATACTAAGCAGAATCTCAATTCAGCAGCAAAATCACTTAAACCACAAATCAATCAAGCTATAAGTTACTTGAAAACGCTGCTGTCATAACTAAAACAGATGAGGCCACTCTTGTCTCATCTTTTCCTCAACTTCCCAGGTAGCTTCTTCACGCCCATGCTTGCTCCATTGGACCATCACCGACGGTATAACCTTATTCCTCAGTTGCTTCTCCTTTCTGTCCAGAATCTGCACTGGATATTCGACATAGCTTAAGGTCTGATCCAGCTCTACTTCATCAGTCCTCAGCACATGGGATGGATCTGGCTTATATTTTTTCAACATTGACACATGAAACACATCATGCATCGCTGCTAACTCATCAGGCATCTTCAATCTATAAGCCAACTGTCCAATCCGCTCAACAATCTCAAAGGGACCAACGAATCTAGGAGCTAATTTACCCTTAAACCTGAATCTCATAACACTCTTGAAGGGATAAATCTTGAGAAACACACGATCGCCAACCTCAAATTCCAACGGTCTGCGTATTTTATTGGCATAGCTAGCATATCTATCTTGCGCGGCTTTCATCCTACTCCGAATCAAATCAACTTGATCTTTCATATGCTGTACAAACTCAGGAGTAGAAAGCTGTTTCTCACCAACTTCTTCCCAACGAACGGGAGATCTGCACTTGCGACCATACAAAGCTTCAAACGGAGCCATTCCAATCGTTACTTGGTAGCTGTTGTTATAAGAAAACTCAACTAAGGACAAAGCATCCTGCCAGCCACCACTGAAATCCATCACAACTGCACGCAGCATATATTCTAAAGTCTGAATGGTCCTCTCAGATTGGCCATCTGTCTGCGGCTGATATGCCGTACTCATAGCCAATCTCGAACCCATTGCTGCTTGAAAACTCTTTCAAAATAGAGAGGTGAATCTCGGATCTCTATCTGACACTATCGAAACAGGCACTCCATGCAATCTAAACACATGGTCGACATACAACTTCGCCATTTTCTTCATCGAACACCTCACATCATAGGGAATGAAATGGCTGACTTCAAGAGTCTATCAATCACCACCCAAATCGCATCGCATCCCCTACTCGATCGAGGCAAATGAGTCACAAAATCCATGGCGATGTGCTCCCAATTCCATTGGGGCACTTCTAAACTCTACAACAATCCACCAGGTCTCATTCTATCAGCCTTAACCTGCTGGCAATTCAGACATCGAGCAACAAAACCAAAAATGTCGCTCTTCATGCCTTCCCACCAGTAGTGAGACTTTAAAGCATGGTACATCTTCTTCTCCCCCGGATGCACGCTATATCGACTGCAATGCGATTCATTCAGAATAGTCTCTTTCAAATCAATCAAGTTCGGAACCACTAACCTTCCTCGAAATCTTAGACATCCATCGGAAGCAACAGAGAAATCACCTGACAGACCATTCTGGGCCTTAATCTTCAACTCATGGATATACGGATCAGTCCTCTGCGCCTCCCTGATGTCAATCACAATCTGTGGTTCAACCTGAATCGAAGAAACTATGAAGTACTGATCACCCGGCTGGAATCGCCAACCAGAAGTACTCAACTTCTCGTGGACTCTCGAGATACTCAAGGATGTCAGCATCGCACGCTGGGCTTTTCTACTCAAAGCATCGGCAACCAAATTCATCCGCCCAAGATGATACTGTATATTCGCAATCAAAATCCTTAAGCAACTCCATCCAACGACGTTGCCTCATATTCAAATCTGACTGGGTGAAGATATACTTCAAACTCTTGTGGTCGGTGTACACCACAAACTCCTCACCATAAATGTAGTGTCGCCATATCTTCAAGGCAAACACAATCACAGCCAACTCAAGATCATGAACGGGGTATCTCGTCTCATGAGGCTTCAACTGTCGAGACGCATACGCAATCATGTGCCCGTTCTGCATCAAAACACATCCCAAACCACTTAGAGAAGCATCGGAGCACACCACAAAACCTCCAGAACCCGAAGGCAAAGCCAAAACAGGAGCAATAGTAAACTTCTCCTTCAGCATCTGAAAACTCGACTCACACTCATCAGTCCAAACAAACTTCCTATCCTTCTGGGTCAACTGAGTCATCGGCCTGGCTATCGAAGAAAACTTCTCAATGAAATGCCTATAATAGCCAGCCAATCCCAAGAAACTACGGATCTCGGAAACATTCCTAGGTCGCTCCTAGTTAAGAACTGCTTCGACCTTACTAGGATCCAAAGAAATTCCTTGCGCTGAAATCACATGACCCAAGAAGATAACTTTGTCCAGCCAGAATTCACACTTGCTGAACTTGGCATACAATTGTGAGTCTCTCAGTCTCTGCAACACTAGTCTCAAGTGCTCTTTATGCTCTCTGAAACTCCTCGAATACACCAAGATTTCGTCTATAAAGAAAATCACGAATCGATCAATGTACTCGCTAAAGACACAATTCATCAAATCCATAAACACAGCAGGAGCATTCGTCAATCCAAACGGCATCACAAGAAACTCATAATGCCCGTACATCGTCCGGAATGCTGTCTTCGCTACATCAGCGTCTCTAATCCGCAACTGATGATAGCCAGATCGCAAATCAATCTTCGAGTACACGGCCAATCCTTGCAACTGGTCGAACAAGTCATCAATCCTAGGCAACGGAACTTGTTCTTCATGGTCACTTTGTTCAACTGCCGAAAATCAATGCACATCCTCATAGATCCATCTTTTTTATTCACAAACAGAATCGGAGCTCCCCAAGGCGACATACTCGGTCGAATGAAGCCTTTCTCAAGAAGATCTCTCAACTGATCCTTGAGTTATTTCAACTCCACTGGCACCAATCGATACGGGGCTCTAGAAATCGAGGTCATACCAGGCACAAACTCAATACTGAAGTCGATCTCTTGCCTCGGAGGGAATCCAGGAATCTCATCTGGGAACTCTTGAGCAATCAGAGCATCACTCAACTCCACTCTCGACTCATGGGAAACATCTAGGGCATAGATCATAAACCCTGAATTCTCCGGCGACAACAGACTAAACATCTCCATGGCGGACACCATAGGAATCTTAGGTCGCGAATCAGCACCATAGAACTCCCATTTCTCTCCAGATCGAGGCCGAAACCTAACCACACCATGGAAGCAGTCTACAGTCGCTCTATATTCAGTCAACACATCCATACCCAAGATACAATCAAAATCTCTAATTCCCAAAACAATCAGATGGGTCATCAAAACATGCTTATCAAACCTAATCAGGCAATCCAATACCACCTCTCGAGACAACAGACTCATACCAGAAGGAGTGGACACGGAGACAACATCACATAGTGTAGAAGAACTCAACCCACGCTCATACACAAACAACTCAGAAATAAAGGAGTGTGATGCTCCAGTGTCAATCAAAACTCGTGCCGGAAAATCAAAGATAAGGCATGTACCTTGAATCACTCCTGTAGGCATCTCATCAGCCTGCTATCTTGACAAAGCGTTCGTCTGGGCTTGCTGCGGTCCCGGAAACTAAGGTCTCGAAGGTACTCCAAACCTAGAAGGCTCGTGAGGTTGGAATACATATCGTTGGGACGGAACAAAAGGCTACTGTCGCTGCGAAGAACCACCAGCGGAACCCTGCTGCGACTGACCCAAAGACTGCCCTCCCATCAAAGGACACGCTCTAGCAAAATGTCCCGGTTGTCCACAGCTGTAGGCATCTCATCAGCCTGCTATCTTGACAAAGCGTTCGTCTGGGCTTGCTGACGGTCCCGGAAACTAAGGTCTCGAAGGTACTCCAAAACCTAGAAGGCTCGTGAGGTTGGAATACATATCGTTGGGACGGAACAAAAGGCTACTGTCGCTGCGAAGAACCACCAGCGGAACCCTGCTGCGACTGACCCAAAGACTGCCCTCCCATCAAAGGACACGCTCTAGCAAAATGTCCCGGTTGTCCACAGAGATGACAAAGACCTCGAACTTCACGACATTGCGAAGTCTCATGCTTCCCTCCGCATTGTCCACAAAACAAACCGCCAGAACTACTGCCACCATAACTCACGAAACCAGAGGAACTCAAATTTGCCTTCTTATTAAACTGTTTACCTCGGGGCTTGAACCTCTGACGATTCGATTGCTGCGATCCCTGAGGAGACTGAAACGATTGTGAGACATCTTGCACCGGTGGAAAAGAGCTCCCCACTGATGGCTGAACCGGAGACTGTGCCTCCAACAAACTCTTCTCAATATTTACAACCCGATCCACGGCCTCATCATAAGTCGCAGGTGAACCAGACAACACCATCCGGAACAGATCAGGCCTCAAACCCTTCAGAAACTTGTTCCTCTTAGTCCTCTCCTAGTTAGCAACATGGGGAACATACATCAAAAGCGAAGAGAACTTTCTGGCATACTCGGCCACCTTCATATTCCCTTGCTTCAAATTGTCGAACTTTGAGACCTAAAATTGTAATAACAGATTAATTGTTGGATTAATCGGTTTTTGAGGAATTCTGGGTGTTCAAAATTCAATTTGAAGGTTTCGTTTGCATTTTCGGGTCAGAAATCACATTTAGAACAATTCTGGAAATTTTCGAATTTTCGAGTTTCAAATCTGGTTTTGCGAGAAATCTGAATTGTTGGTGAAATCTGCTAGGTTTTTTTGAGAATTCTGGATGTTTGGTGTTGCAGCGCGTTTTGTAGCGAGCGAGATCAATACGCCGTCGTTTTCGTGAGATCTGGATGTCGCGAAGTAGCTGAGATCTGTTGCGCTTGGATATAGAAGTTTGCGCAGCGCGTTTTTATCGTAGACGCTAGTACGTCGTCGTTTAGGAGAGATCTGGTATTGCGTTAGTGCTAGGATCTGATTTAGAGATCTGGCCGCGTGTTTTTGTGTTGAGGGAGAAACGATGTCGTTTAGATAAGTTGCAACGACGTAGTTTTGGTGAACGCTTGAGGGAGAGATCTGTTTCGCGAGTTTAGCATTCGAGAGATCAGATTTTAGCGAGCATTTTTTAACGCTTTGTATTTCAGATTTCTCCAGCGTTTGTGCTTAACGTTCCAGACTTCACCATGGTTTTGTGTGACGTCGTTTTAGCGTTTGCTCTATTTCCAGCTTTCAGCGCTTTTAATTTTCAGATCCCTCCGTTGTTTTGGCTTTTGAGCATTGTTAGCGCATGCGTTGGATGGATGTGGAATCTGTTGTTCGTTGTGTTGCGTTCAGAAGTCTTGAGAGCTGGTTCTGTCGGTGGGCATTTTAACCAGTTTTCATGCGTGCATAAATTAGAAGCGTTGGCCTTCAATTATTGAAACAGATCCCATACTTAGCGATTTTTCTCCCAACCTTCGTTCTTCGCTTCTAACCCTCGGGTTACTGTTCACTTTGAGATTTTCCGGCAAATTCCCATCGTTTCCGGCCACCGTTTTTCGTGTTCGAGGTAGCGTTGGACTCCTCTAGACAAGCTCTTTCATTTCTTACCGATTTTAGAGGCTGTCGTTGGCTCGAACAAAAGTACGAAGCTGCTATCTTTGGCAGTGTGTTTGTGCGTGCAGGTTTCAACTAGATTTCTCGAGGCTTGAATTGTGGTAATTGTTGCACCGAATCAGGCATGGGTTGAGCTTGTAAAATCAGCGTGTTTATGGCTTGGATAAAATGGCTGGTTGCTGAATTGTTTTTTCCCTGGTTGTAGATGCTGGCCGAGAGTTATGCCTTGTATAATTGCCTGGTGTAATTGCTGTTGTGCATATGATTATGCTTGTTGATTGTCCAGCATGTTGCATACACTCATCGGCATGTTATTTCATTTCAGCTTTTGCAGCCATTGTTTCGTTGTTGTTGCTCAGTTTTCTTACCAGGATGCGAGGGCGAGCGGCGATACCGCACTCTCATCTCCCTGCTGGGTTTGTTAGCCCCTATGCGCCGAGTGGTTAACTACCACAGTTCATAGGTTGGGCATGTTGGGATCCGGATCGCGCCCCCCGGCGAGGCAGCGGAAGAACAAAATAAAGTGCCGGGAGACGATCAATACGATGAAAAATTCAAAGATCTATGACATTCATAGGGTGTTTTAGTGTATACCTTGCTGGCACTTGTGCCTGGCTCCAACCGGAATTACAAGAACGCCGGCTCTTCACGGTAGGTGGCGGTAGATCCGTAAATCAGGTCCACGACCGGAATCGATCTCCCTCCAATCAGCCTGCACTATAAGGCTGAAGGATTTTATCGCCAATGGATTCTCCTCGAAAAACTAGGCCGGAAACAACTTTCCGGCGAACGGCGGCGGCGGCGGGTGGCGCACGGCGGCGGCGTGAGGTAGATGAAGAGAGGGGGCGGCGGCCAAGAATGCTTAGGGTTAGGGTTTGCTTAAGTGTAGTAGTTAATGAAGTCTAGTCTAATTAAATAGACTTGTGGTAGGATTGTACCGGCCTAACGGGCCCGAGTCCAACGGGTGAACATTCGGTTCATCCCCACCACTGTGACTTCATCGTAACTCCGATCGCCGATCAGATCGGACCAATCGACTCAGTTTCCAAAACTGAATACTATGATCTGAAAAACCATTTTTAAGAACCCCAGTGCAGTGGTCATGGTTAGCATACAGTATGGTCCTTTCAACTTAAGTATCTCGATCATATCAACGACCATTGGTAAATCGAGAGTCGCTATAGATCCGATAGCTATGCATACATCTTGGAGATCGAATAGTGACATCGCGAGTGTAACTAGGTAAACACATTTACCTAAAACACTTCTAGTACTCTGGCCAGAGATTTATACACTATTATCCCCTCAGATAGCATAGGATATCCACGCATGTCTGCGAGCGGTGAATCCTCGACAACGATGCATCGACTCCTACATGCATCGGGGTCTCACCCAATCCCGACGCCTTATGACCCCAAGTGAGTCGGCAAATGGGTCAAAGTGAGAAGCCTATCATGTAGAGTCTCAATGACGTTTCGAGTCGTGAGGAATAATCAGTACAACCAAGACCTCGGACTTATCCACTCGACAAATGGTAACCACTTGGAAAGTCCGAACGAGGGTAGTTCGATAGATCACCAGGTCACTATCTATCTGCATGCTCAGAACATCACAATGCTCCCTAACAATGAAACGTGGTACTTCGCATCGCCGATACTAGTCTCGAACTCGGGAGGCCTTATCCTCATTTTGACGGCCCAATCGACTAGGAACAGTTCAGAATACACAGTGACTATTAGATGTGTTTCATGATAGCCGTCATACCCACTATCACATCTAACATACACTTTAGTGTATTTTAGGTCTTTACTCAACGCAATTGTAAATCATCATACACACAATGAAAGTAAAGAATGCCATTTGAATAAATGTGAATATCATATATAAAGATTGTCATATACAAGAGTCTATAAACCCACACGCCACAAGTTGGCTATTTGGGCATCTACTCTTACAATCTCCCACTTGCCCTAAAGCCAACTACTCATCAGACGCAGTCCCATTGTTTCGCGATGTTTTTCAAACAAGGGTCCTGCCAAGGGCTTCGTAAGTGGATCAGCAACGTTGTCCGCAGAGGCGACTCTCTCAACTGCTATGTCACCTCTAGCCACAATATCCCGGATTATGTGGTATTTTCTCAGTATGTGTTTGGATCTTTGGTGAGACCTAGGCTCCTTTGCTTGCGCAACGGCACCCGTGTTGTCGCAGTACACCGGGACTGGACCAACTCCATTAGGAATGACGCCCAACTCTTGGACGAAATTCCTTATCCAAACGGCCTCCTTAGCAGTAGCTGATGCTGCAATGTACTCAGCCTCAGTGGTTGAATCCGCGATGGTGTCTTTCTTGGAACTCTTCCAAGAGACAGCACCACCATTGAGCATGAATACAAATCCGGAGGTTGATTTCGAATCATCCACGTCACATTGGAAGCTAGAATCAGTGTAGCCTTCCAGTTTCAGTTCACCACCCCCATAGACCATGAACATATTCTTAGTCCTTCGTAAGTACTTAAGAATATCCTTCACAGCCTTCCAATGCAATTGGCCGGGGTTGGCCTGGTAGCGGCTCGTGACACTCAGAGCATATCAGTAGGTGCGGGAGATTCACTTGGTACTTCGATTGGTTCTCGAACCTCTTCGAGCTACTATTCTGCCCTTTCTATCGAGTAGAAGTTCCCTTTCCATAAAGGTGGCATTCCTAGAACAAACACTTTTGTTTCGCTGGGATAGTAGAAGTAGTATCCAATAGAATTCTTTGGATATCCAATGAAGTAGCATAAGATGGATCTCGTATCCAGCTTATCTCCCACTGTCTGCTTCACGTAATCAGGACATCCCCAAATCCTCATAAATGAGTACTTGGGTGGTTTGCCCATCCATATCTCATACGGAGTTTTATCCACTGCCTTGGTTTGGACATTGTTCAACAACATTACCGCCGTTTCGAGCGCATAGCCCCAAAACGAGGTCGGAAGCTCAGTGAAGCTCATCATGGATTGAACCATGTCCAACAAGGTCCGATTGCGACGCTCCGCTACACCATTGAGCTGTGGTGTGGCCGGAGGGGTCCACTGTGAGAGAATCCCATTCTCTTTCAGATAGTCTTGAAACTCAGTACTTAAGTATTCACCACCTCGATCAGATCGAAGTGCCTTAATACTTTTGCCTAACTGATTTTCTACTTTAGCCTTGAATTCCTTTAACCTTTCAAAGGATTCAGACTTGTACTTCATCAAGTACAAGTACCCGTACCTAGAGTAATCATCGATAAAGGTGATGAAGTATGTGTGATCATATTTAGTACCAATACTAAACGGGCCGCACACATCAGTATGGATCAAATCCAATAGGCCTTGGGCACGCTCACCCTTGCCCTTGAAGGGTTGCTTGGTCATCTTTCCTTTAAGACAAGATTCACAAGTCGGTAGGGAGTTGATGTCTGACAGATCAAACAGATCACTCCTAACTAACTTGTTCATCCTACTTAGGGAAATGTGACCTAGCCTATACTGCCAAAGTTGTGCTGGGTTCAAGTTATCGTGTTTCCGTTTAATCGTTTTTTTATGTGCTTCGACATCGCGAGTTGGAACGTCTTTTAATTTTAAGGTGTATAAATCGTTTTCGCGTTCCCCAATTCCAATCAAACATTCATTCTTGTAAATATTGCAAATCGAATTAGCAAACATACAAGAATATCCATCTCTATCAAGCATAGGAATAGAAATAATGTTTTTAATCAATTCAGGAACAAATAAAACGTCTCGTAACAACAACTTAAAATCTGAAAATTGAAATAAATAAATATCTCCTATAGCTATTGCAGCAACTCTTGCTCCATTGCCAAGCCTCAAGTGGGTCTCACCCTCTCTAAGACGTCGACTTCTTGACATCATCTGCAAATCATTGCAGATATGAGATCCACATCCGGTATCAAGTACCCAAGAAGTTGTATTAAGAGACATATTTATTTCAATGTAGAACATACCTTTCGCAGTTCGCAACTGCTCGAGGTACTCCTTGCAGTTCCTCCTCCAATGCCCAGCCTTGTGGCAGTGGTGGCAAACGTCCTAGCTCTTGTTCGGCTTAGAAGCCTTTGCCTTTGGCTTCTTGGCAGACTTTTCCTCTTTCGCAGGAGCATAACTCTTCTTGCTCTTGCGTCTGGGCCCCTTCTTCGCAGAGGAAGAAGAACCCATAAGGAGGACGGGTTTGTCCTTCTTTATAGTCCCCTCAAACACTACAAGCATGTTAACCACCTCTTCAAGGGTGGCCTCATTGTTCATGTTGAAGTTGACCACAAAGGGGTCAAATGCAGCGGGTAGCGAGAGGAGAAGTACATCCACCGACAGCTCGTGTGGAAGCGCGATATCAAGGCCCGACAGCTTTTCAACGAGCCCAATCATACGAACCCCATGCTCGCGGACCGAAGTCCCATCGCGCATGCGGCTCGTCATCAGCTCCTTGACAGCCGTGAACCTCTCATGTCGAGAGTTCTCCCCGTACAGTTCCTTGAGATGAAAGAGTATGGCAGAGGCATACTTTGTCTTCTCAAAGCGCCGTTGCATTTCATTGGACAACGATGCCATCACATAGCATCGAGCTTTAACCTCGTCGTCACGCCATTGGTTAAGCGTAATCAGGTCCTCATGGCTGATATCGGCAGGGGTTTCCTCCGGAGGGCACTTCTCTATCGTATAGAGGAGCTTCTCCGAAGCCAATACAAGATTAAGGTTGCGGAGCCAGTCTTGGTAGTTCAGACCGGTGAACCTGTTGCTATCCAGTATAGCAGCGAGCGGTTTTTTCATCGAAACCATTTTATATGCAGTAATACTGAAAAGAAAAACAGACATGCATCACTAACTATATATAAAATAAACGCTAAGACATAAAACATGGTCGTTAAGTTTTATGAATTACCCTCCCACTATTTTAACGATTTCACCACCCTCTAATGAAATCAAGAAAACAGGTTTTTTTAGTGGGTACACGGAGCCCAATCAAGCGATCATGGACCCGAATAATATCAGCCATACAGGACCCCCAAAAGGTAGTTTCCGATTGCAACCGGTACAACCTCCATGTATTCACCTCACGTCCAGTAAGGGCCCAATAATATGACGCCGTTTACTATCACGTGTCAAGATGACCCATCAATGTTGAGTCGTGAAGGACGGTCCCCTTAACGTCCCCAATAATATGAGCCAACGTTAAAGGGAGTTCCAACCGACTCACAACAATTGTCAATGGCGTGGACAGCTTTCCGACATACATGACCCCCTCAATAATATGAGCCGGGCCATGTATACGGGTAGCATCGACGTACACCCATTGTTGATGGAAGGTAGGGTTAATTTAAACAATTTTAAATACCCTTTTGTTTATCGAATAAACATTTTATCTTGATATAAGTTTTAAATCATATTTAAAACGAGGGATTTTATTTTGAAAAATTTTGGTCTCATGCATATTTAAATCTAATTTAAAACATGCAACATGCGGATTCAATTAATCTATATATCACTATATAAATAAATATTGGGATGATCGATCGCGAGATCTATGCGGTCCGTGATCGCCAATCACGGACCTGGGTCCAATCCTAGGTGAAATGCAATATGCAATGCAATCCTATTACAATGCTTTCCGGTTTTACAGATCTTCGGTCTTCAATATCTTGATCGTCATTTCCACCGTCTTCGGATGTCCTCCCACTAAATCTAGTAATTTACATTTAAATTAACTATGACAAATAAGGGATACATTTATCAAGGGGTGGGAACGGGCCACAAACAGGCCCACTTTAAATGATAATCAAATATATTAAAAAACCGAAATCAAATAAAACCTATTGCATACACCTAACACATTGAGCACGACTCTCGATCATCCGAAACATGCACTCAATCTAATTAATATGCATAAATTTAAATAATCAAATTATTTACCCACAAAA
>KV014940.1:67086-78848 GCA_001598015.1 Dorcoceras hygrometricum | reverse complement strand
CTGCGAGCGGTGAATCCTCGACAACGATGCATCGACTTCTACATGCATCGGGGTCTCACCCAATCCCGACGCCTTATGACCCGAAGTGAGTCGGCAAACGGGTCAAAGTGAGACGCCTATCATGTAGAGTCTCAATGATTTTTCGAGTCGTGAGGACTAATCAGTACAACCAAGACCTCGGACTTATCCACTCGACAAATGGTAACCACTTGGAAAGTCCGAACGAGGGTAGTTCGATAGATCACCAGGTCACTATCTATCTGCATGCTCAGAACATCACAATGCTCCCTACCAATGAAACGTGGTACTTCGCATCACCGATACTAGTCTCGAACTCGGGCGGCCTTATCCTCATTTTGACGGCCCAATCGACTAGGAACAGTTCAGAATACATAGTGACTATTAGATGTGTTTCATGATAGCCGCCATACCCACTATCACATCTAACATACACTTTAGTGTATTCTAGGTCTTTACTCAACGCAATTGTAAATCATCATACACACAATGAAAGTAAAGAATGCCATATGAATAAATGCGAATATCATATATAAA
Organism: Dorcoceras hygrometricum; assembly: GCA_001598015.1. Lineage (NCBI taxonomy): Eukaryota > Viridiplantae > Streptophyta > Magnoliopsida > Lamiales > Gesneriaceae > Dorcoceras > Dorcoceras hygrometricum. The sequence continues at coordinate 78,293 of KV014940.1, read as the reverse complement.
GATTGTCATATACAAGAGTCTATAAACCCACACGCCATAAGTTGGTTAGTTGGGCATCTACTCTAACAGGGCAACGACAGGTCGAGCTGTTTGATGCATCTGGTATTCGGGTGTGGTGTCAAGGCGAGTGGCTCATTACCACACTTTGAACACACGCCGTGGCCACTTTGTTGCAGATTCCGTTGAGATGTGCATTGAGTTTCTTTGGCTCCCTTCCTTGGTTGTAGCCTCCGGTTGTTGTTCCTGGTCCCATGCATAGAATCTGTATTTTATTCTTGCTGTTTACTGCTGTTTTATAGTTGCTCTCCGTACATGGGTTTGACCCCATGTCCCTCTGGGGCTTGGTTGTTTTCCTTTCCTGTTCTGTTGTTCAGGTTTTCCAGGTTATTCAGCTGGTCGTGGTGCTGACCCAGTTAGAGGTGCCCCAGGAGGTGGTTAGAGTATCCCAGTTGCATATAGCATATTTATATGTATCAGTACAGTTAGCCAGGGGATGCCCTGTGCTTTTGTTGTAGTCTGTTATATTCGGTTGTGGTTGTTACCAGGTATCTGATACATGTTATGCTGTATTGTTTGTCGTGGGATTGTAGCCTTTGTTTGGTTGGTTTTGTAAACTGGGATATCTATTTTGAGTATTGTTGTATTTTTAATTATATCATTTTAAACCGTCAGGCCAAAAGCCAAAATTTTATCCGCTTTTTAGTAGCTTCCGCTTGTGCTTGTGTGATTTTACTCTGTTGTGAGCATGAGGCCTGACAGTTTTGGTATCAGAGCTTAAGCTGGGATAAGCTCGATTTCTTTGATCACACTTGAGTCTATGCACAGTGTCGTGTGTTGCATGTGCTTGGCTATGTGATTATGTGTTGCATATTGTTGTGATATCTAAGTTGTTCTCGTTCTGTGTTGCTTATCCTGTTGAGTGTATTCATAGATGCCGCCTAGACGTCGTGGTAGAGGTAGGGGCAGTTTGAGGAATCGGCAGGATATAACGAGGATCGGCGTAGTGCTCCTAGTCGTACTCGTAGTAGACATGATGAGGAGGAGGAAGTTGGTGACTTGCCTACCCTTGTGGAGAGGATGGACGTTGTGATAGCGAGGTTTCAGAGGATGAACCCTCAGGTCTTCAATGGCAACGAGTCGAGCGAGGATGCAGATTCGTGGCTTCGGAACATCATTGGTCTATTCGATCGTGTCCAGTATGACAAATGAGCTTCGGTTGAGTTTGGTGACCCTCCATCTTAGGAAGGGTGCAGAGCGCTGGTGGTGAGGTGCTTTTAGTACTTTGTTGGAGACCGACGTTGGGATTACTTGGGACAGCTTTTGCGAGACTTTTAGGCAGGAGCATGTTCCTGAGTCTTATGTGAATGCCCGTGAGCGGGAGTTTGATCATCTGGAGCAGGGTTCGATGTCTGCTCGGGAGTATGCTAGGAGGTTTTCTTCTTTGTTTGCGTACGTTCCACACGTTTCTGGCCGGGAGAGGGCCAAAAGGACCAGATTCTTAGAGGGTTTGAATGAGGAACTGTATCATATTGTACTGACAAGCAAACCCAAGACTTATGCTGATGCAGTTGATAATGCTATTGATATTGTGGAGGGTTTGAGGAGTCGTCGTGCTCGTAGGCAGCAGGTAGCGCAGGGTGGTTGTCCTGCTGGTCAGGGAGCACAGTCTTCGCAGTCCTCCCAGTCAGCCCATCAGCCCCAGCCGCAGCAGCAGCAGCAGGTGGCACAGCAGTCTGGCCGTTAGAGGTTTCGACCCCACGGTCAACAGTTCAAGAATAAGTCTGGTTCTGGATCGTCTGGTTCAGGTAGCTCGAGTATCAGTGGTTCTCGGGCTGTGTTTTGTGGTTTTTGTGGTGGCAAGCATCCTTCTACCCAGTGTGTCGGTGTGCAGGGCTCCTGCAATCTTTGTGGTCAGTATGGGCATTTTGCTAGGGTGTTTCCGTCAGTGGGATCGCATCAGGCCGCAGCCCCATCACAGGGTCATGGAAGACAGTCTAGGGGTCGTTCCCCTCAGTTTCAGCCGCCTAGGATTGGTGAGACTCCGTTCAGGCCGTTTCAGCAGCCTGGTCCGTCGCAATTCGGACAGTCGTCTCAGCCGTTTTATTCTGGACCTCAGCATGCTCAGTCCAACGTCATGACTAGGGAGCAGGCCGAGGAGACGCCGAGTCGGGTGATTGGTGAGACTCCGTCTTGTCTCGTTTTCGATTTTCCTGCACGTGTGTTGTTTGACACCGGTGCATCGCATTATTTTGTCTCTGATTCGTTTGTTATTGAGCATGGTCTGTGTACCATTTCTTTGTGCGATGTCGTGTTTGTTACTACCCCTGGCTGTTTGGGCCTGTTTTCCCAGGAGGTTTTGTTAGATGGCGTTTTGAGATTTGGGGAGCATGTGTTGGTGGCAAAGTTGTTCCGTCTGATGTTGTGGGATTTCGATTGTATCGTTGGGATGGACGTGTTGTCCAACTATAGGGCCTCTATGGATTGATTCCATGGGATTGTTCGTTTTAGGCCTTTGTCTGGCGAGAAGTGGGACTTCTACGGCCAGGATTCTCGATCGAAGATCCCGTTAGTCTCAGCGATGGAGATGTTCAGTTTGTTGTCTTTAGGGAATGCTGGCTTCATGATCTACGCTTTGGACGCATCATATTCTTCTCGTGTGCAGCTCAACTACGTTCCCGTGGTGCGACATTTTCCCGATGTGTTTCCGGAGGACTGCCGTCCGGATCAGGTGGTTTCGTTGTTTGTTCTGACGCTTCGCTCAATGGATTGGGTTGTGTTTTGATGCAGAATGGTCGAGTCATTGCGTATGCCTCGCGGCAGTTGAAACCGCATGAGACTCGTTATCCAGTCCATGATTTGGAGCTAGCAGCCGTGGTCTTTGCGCTGAAGATCTGGCATCATTACCTGTATGGCGAGCAATTTGTGGTGTACTCGGACCACAAACGTTTGCAGTATCTGTTTTCGCAGCCAGAATTTGAATATGAGACAGCGTCGTTGGATGGAGCTGCTGAAGGACTTTGATTGCGAGATCAAGTATCAGTCTGGGAAGTCGAACGTGGTGGCCGATGCTTTGAGCAGGAAGGCTAGTGAGATGCTTGCTTCGCTGTATATCTCTAAGGATCAGGAGCATCTTAATACTACTGGTTGGAGATTCTACCCGGCTGAGGATTGTGTCGTGCTTTCCTCTTTCCAAGTGGAGCCGCATATTTTTTATACTATTCGAGCAGCTCAAAGGACTGTTCCTTCCATCCACGAGTTGAAGTTAAAGGTCAGGGCTGGAGAACTTGAAGATTATTCTGTTTCTTCTTATGGGTGCTTGAGGTTTCGTGGCAGGATGGTTGTGCCTAACCTCATTGATTTGAAGGAGGAGATCCTTCGGGAAGCGCACTGCAGCAGACATAGTGTTCATCCTGGTGCACGGAAGATGTACCATGAGTTGAAGCCGCACTTCTGGTGGGCTGGCCTAAAGAGTGACGTTGTTGGTTTTGTCGCTCGTTGTTTGAACTGTCAGATGGTTAAGGCCGAAAGGATGAGACCTGGTGCTCTGTTTCAGAGTTTGGAAGTGCCCCAATGGAATTGGGAGCACATAGCGATGGATTTCGTGACGCATCTATGTGGTCCAGGCGAGGATGCGCTGCTATTTGGATGGTTATCTACCGATTGTCAAAGTCTGCACATTTTATTCCCTACGGTATGACCTTTTCTCTGAAGAAGATGGCGAAACTGTACGTGGATTTCGTGGTTAGACTGCACGGTGTGCCTGTTTCGATCGTCTCAGACCGAGATCCAAGGTTTACTTCCAGGTTTTGGAAGAGTTTGCGAGCAGCTTTGGGTACCAGATTGGCTATGAGTACCGCGTATCATCCCCAGATAGATGGCCAATCTGAGCGAACTATCCAGACGTTGGAGGATATGTTACGAGCTATTGTGTTGGATTTCGGAGGTAGCTGGCAAGACGCGTTGTCTTTAGTAGAGTTTTTCTAAATAACAGCTATCAGGTGACGATTGGCATGGCGCCGTTTGAGGCTTTGTATGGCAGGAAGTGCAGATCTCCGGTATGTTGGGAAGAAGTGGGGGAGAAGCAGCTATCTGCCCAGACTTTGTGCAGCAAATGAAGGATCATGTTGATCTAATTCGACAGCGGATGAAAGCTGCCCAGGATCGCCAAGCCATTTATGCAAATAAGAGGCGTCGACCTCTAGAGTTTCAGGTTGGTGATCAGGTATTTCTCAAAGTTTCTCCGTTTCGCAGTGTTATGTGCTTTGGACACAAGGTAAAGTTATCCCCTCGTTACGTTGGACCGTATGAGATTGTCGAGAGGATTGGCCCTTTAGCGTATCGGCTGTTGTTGCCTCCGGAATTATCTTCTCTACATGATGTCTTTCATGTTTCCATGTTGAGGAAGTACGAGCCAGATCCGTCTCATGTGCTTAGAACTGACGAGGTAGAGCTAGATCAGAAGTTGAGTTATCAGGAATATCCCTTGCAGATCCTTGGCAGAAAAGAGAAACAATTGAGGAATAAGACCATTCCGTTGGTAATGGTGCAATGGAGCAAGCATGGCAGGGAAGAAGCTACGTGGGAGCTGGAAGAAAAGCTGCAGCGCGAGTGGCCGCATCTGTTGTTGTGCTAGATTCCCAGTAGTTGTTGGTTGTATTTCTTTTCTAGTTGTTGTTATTTGCTTGCCCAGTTATCTTGAACTCTTGGCCATGTGTTAGGCGAATTTCTATTTTGTTAACTTGTTGTTGAGTTGTATTTTTAGAATTGTCGTTTGATTTCGGGGACGAAATCCTTTTTAGTGGCGGAGAAATGTGAGACCTGAAATTGTAATAAAAGATTAATTGTTGGATTAATCGGTTTTTGAGGAATTCTGGGTGTCCGGAATTCAATTTGAAGGTTTCGTTTGCATTTTCGGTTCAGAAATCACATTTAGAACAATTCTGGAAATTTTGGAATTTTCGAGTTTGAAATCTGGTTTTGCGAGAAATCTGAATCGTTGGTGAAATCTGCTCGGTTTTTTTGAGAAATCTGGACGTTTGGTGTTGCAGCGCATTTTGTAGCGAGCGAGATCAATACGCCGTCGTTTTCGTGAGATCTAGATGTCGCGAAGTATCTGAGATCTGTTGCGCTTGTATATAGAAGTTTGCGCAGCGCGTTTTTTTCGTAGACGCTTGTACGTCATCGTTTAGGAGAGATCTGGTATTGCGTTAGCGCTAGGATCTGATTTAGAGATCTGGCCGTGTGTTTTTGTGTTGAGGGATAAACGATGTCGTTTAGATAAGTTGCAACGGCGTCGTTTTGGTGAACGCTTGAGGGAGAGATCTGTTTCGCGAGTTTAGCGTTCGAGAGATCAGATTTTAGCGAGCAGTTTTTAATGCTTTGTATTTAAGATTTCTCCAGCGTTTGTGTTTAACGTTCCAGACTTCACCATGGTTTTGTGCGACGTCGTTTTAGCGTTTGCTCTATTTCCAACTTTCAGCTCTTTTAATTTTCAGATCCCTCCGTTGTTTTGGCTTTTTAGCATTGTTAGCGCATGCGTTGGATGGATGTGGAATCTGTTGTTCGTTGTGTTGCGTTCAGAAGTCTTGAGAGCTGGTTCTGTCGGTGGGAATTTTAACCAGTTTTCATGCGTGCATAAATTAAAAGCGTTGGCCTTCAAATATTGAAACAGATCCCATACTTATTTTTCTCCCAACCTTCGTTCTTCGCTTCTAACCCTCGGGTTACAGTTCATCGTGATATTCTCTGGCGAATTCCCATCGTTTCCAACCACCTTTTTTCATGTTCAAGGTAGCGTTTGACTCCTCTCGACAAGCTCTTTCATTCCTTACCGATTTTAGAGGCTGTCATTGGCTGGAACAAAAGAACGAAGTTGCTATCTTCGGCAGTGTGTTTGTGCGTGCAGGTTTCAACTAGATTTCTCGAGGCTTGGATTGTGGTAATTGTTGCACCGAATCAGGTACGGGTTGAGCTTGTAAAATCAGCTTGTTTATGGCTTGGATAAAATGGCTGGTTGGTGAATTGTTTCTGCCCTGGTTGTAGAAGTTGGCCGAGAGTTATGCCTTGTATAATTTCCTGGTGTAATTGCTGTTGTGCATATGATTATGCTTGTTGATTGATCAGCTTGTTTATGGCTTGGATAAAATGGCTGGTTGGTGAATTGTTTCTGCCCTGGTTGTAGAAGTTGGCCGAGAGTTATGCCTTGTATAATTTCCTGGTGTAATTGCTGTTGTGCATATGATTATGCTTGTTGATTGTCCAGCATGTTGCATACACTCATCGGCATGTTATTTCATTTCAGGTTTTGAAGCCATTGTTTCGTTGTTGTTGCTCTGTTTTCTTACCAGGATGCGAGGGCGAGCGGCGATACCGCAATGTCATCTCCCTGCTGCGTTTGTTAGCCCTTATGCGCCGAGTGGTTAACTACCACAGTTCATAGGCTGGGCAACGGCAGGTCGAGCTGTTTGATGCATCTGGTATTCAGGTGTGGTGTCAAGGCGAGTGGCTCATTACCACACTTTGAACACACCCCGTGGCCACTTTTTTGCAGATTTCGTTGAGATGTGCATTGAGTTTCTTTGGCTCCCTTCCTTGGTTGTAGCCTCCGGTTGTTGTTCCTGGTCTCATGCATAGCATCTGCATTTTATTCTTGCTGTTTACTGCTGTTTTATAGTTGCTCTCCGTACTTGGGTTTGACCCCATGTCCCTCTGGGGCTTGGTGGTTTTCCTTGCCTGTTGTGTTGTTCAAGTTTTCCAGGTTATTCAGCTGGTTGTGGTGCTGACCCAGCTAGAGGTGCCTCAGGAGGTGGTTAGAGTATCCCAGTAGCATATAGCATATATATATGCATCAGTAAAGTTATCCATGGGATGCCTTGTGATTTTTTGTTGTAGTCTGTTATATTCGGTTGTGGTTGTTACCAGGTATCTGATACATGTTATGCTGTATTGTTTGTCGTGGGCTTGTAGCCTTTGTTTGGTTGGTTTTGTAAACTGGGATATCTATTTTGAGTATTGTTGTATTTTTAATTATATCGTTTTAAACCGTCAGGCCAAAATCAAAAATATTATCCGCTTTTTAGTAGCTTCCGCTTCTGTTTGTGTGATTTTACTCTGTTGTGAGCACGAGGCCTGACAGTTTTGGTATCAGAGCTTAAGCTGGGATAAGCTCTATTTCTTTGATCACACTTGAGTCTAGGCACAGTGTCGTGTGTTGCATGTGCTTGGCTATGTGATTATGTGCTGCATATTGTTGTGATATCTATGTTGTTCTCGTTCTGTGTTGCTTATCCTGTTGAGCGTATTCGTAGATGCCGCCTAAACGTCGTGGTAGAGGTAGGGGGCAGTTTGAGGAATCGGCAGGATATAACGAGGATCGGCGTAGTGCTCCTAGTCGTACTCGTAGAGACATGATGAGGAGGAGGAAGTTGGTGACTTGCCTACCCCTGTGGAGAGGATGGACGTTGTGATAGCGAGGTTTTAGAGTATGAACCCTCAGGTCTTCAATGGCGACGAGTCGAGCGAGGATGCAGATTCGTGTCTTCGGAACATCACTGGTCTATTCGATAGTGTCCAGTATGACAAATGAGCTTCGGTTGAGTTTGGTGACCCTCCAGCTTAGGAAGGGTGCAGAGCCCTGGTGGGGAGGTGCTTCTAGTACTTTGTTGGAGACCGGCGTTGGGATTACTTGGGACAGCTTTTGCCAGACTTTTAGGCAGGAGCATGTTCCTAAGTCTTATGTGAATTCCCTTGAGCGGGAGTTTGATCATCTGGAGCAGGGCTCAATGTCTGTTCGGGAGTATGCTATGAGGTTTTCTTCTTTGTTGGCGTACGTTCCGCACGTTTCTGGCCGGGAGAGGGCCAAAAGGACCATATTCTTAGAGGGTTTGAATGAGGAACTGTATCATATGGTGCTGACAAGCAAACCCAAAGACTTATGCTGAAGTAGTTGATAATGCTATTGACACTGAGGAGGGTTTGAGGAGTCGTCGTGCTCGTAGGCAGCAGGTAGCGCAGGGTGGTAGTCCTGCTGTTCAGGGAGCACAGTCTTCGCAGTCCTCCGAGTCAGCCCATCAGCCCCAGCCGTAGCAGCAGCAGCAGGTGGCACAGCAGTCTGGCCGTTAGAGGTTTCGACCCCACGGTCAACAGTTCAAGAAGAAGTATGGTTCTGGATCGTCTGGTTCAGGTAGCTCGAGTAGCAGTGGTTCTCGGGCTGAGTTTTGTGGTTTTTGTGGTGGCAAGCATCCTTCTACCCAGTGTGTCGGTGTGCAGGGCTTCTGCAATCTGTGTGGTCAGTATGGGCATTTTGCTATGGTTTGTCCGTCAGTGGGATCGCAGCAGGCCGCAGCCCCGTCACAGGGTCATGGAAGACAGTCTAGGGGTCGTTCCCCTCAGTTTCAACCGCCCAGGATTGGTGAGACTCCGTTCAGGCCGTTTCAGCAGCCTGGTCCGTCGCAATTCGGACAGTCGTCTCAGCCGTTTTATTCTGGACCTCAGCATGCTCAGTCCAACGTCATGACTAGGGAGCAGGCCGAGGAGACGCCGAGTCGGGTGATTGGTGAGACTCCGTCTTGTCTCGTTTTCGATTTTCCTGCACGTGTGTTGTTTGACACCGGTGCATCGCATTATTTTGTCTCTGATTCGTTTGTTATTGAGCATGGTCTGTGTACCATTTCTTTGTGCGATGTCGTGTTTGTTACTACCCCTGGCTGTTTGGGCCTGTTTTCCCAGGAGGTTTTGTTAGATGGCGTTTTGAGATTTGGGGAGCATGTGTTGGTGGTGAATTTGATCCGTTTGATGTTATGTGATTTCGATTGTATCGTTGGGACGGATGTGTTGTCCAACTATAGGGCCTCCGTGGATTTCTTCCATGGGATTGTTCGTTTTAGGCCTTTGTCTGGCGAGAAGTGGGACTTATACGGCCAGGATTCTCGATCGAAGATCCCGTTAGTCTCAGCGATGGAGATGTTCAGTCTGTTGTCTTTAGGGAATGCTGGTTTCATGATCTACGCTTTGGACGCGTCTTCTTCTTCTTGTGTGCAGCTTAGTGACATTCCCGTGGCGCGACATTTTCCCGATGTGTTCCCGGAGGAGATTCCTGGTTTTCCTCCGAGGCGAGAGATTGACTTCAGCATAGAGCTGGTGCCTGGCACAGCTCCAATTTCTCGTGCCCCGTATCGTTTGGCGCCTGCGGAGTTGAGAGAACTCAAGGTGCAGTTGGACGATTTGCTGGAGAAAGGTTTCATTCGACCTAGCATGTCGCCGTGGGGAGCGCCCATTTTGTTTGTGAAGAAGAAGGATGGCTCAATGCAGATGTGCATTGATTTCCGCTAGTTGAATAAAGCGACAGTCAAGAACAAGTACCCTTTACCCAGGATCGACGATCTGTTTGATCAGTTGCAAGGTTCTGCGGTTTATTCGAAGATTGACTTGCGTTCCGGGTACCATCAGCTGAGATTAAGAGATCAAGATGTCGCAAAGACTACTTTTCGTACGAGGTACGGACACTTTGAGTTCTTGGTTATGCCGTTTGGGTTGACCAACGCGCCTGCAGTCTTTATGGATCTGATGAACCGGGTCATCAGAGAGTTCATAGATCAGTTCGTGATAGGGTTCATTGATGACATGTTGGTATATTCTAAGACTCCTTGGAGCATAAGGAGCATTTGCGAGTTGTCCTTCAGACGTTGAGAGACCAGCAGCTGTATGATAAATTCTCCAAGTGCGAGTTTTGGCTGGATCGCGTCGTTTTCTTGGGTCATGTTATTTCAGCCGAGGGGATTTCCGTGGATCCCAGTAAGGTTGATGATGTTCTGAACTGGGAGCGTCCCAGGAATGTGTCGGAGATTCACAGTTTCTTGGGTGTGGCGGGCTATTATCGTCGTTTCATCGAAGGATTTTCTAGCATAGCAAAGCCGATGACTCAATTGACTCATAAGGACAAGCGGTTTGTGTGGACTGAGCAATGTGAGAATGCCTTCAATTTCTCAAGGAGAAACTGACTACTGCACCTGTGTTGGCTCTGCCGTCCGAATCAGGTGATTTCGTTGTTTGTTCTGACGCTTCGCTCAATGGATTGGGTTGTGTTTTGATGCAGAATGGTCGAGTCATTGCGTATGCCTCGCGACAGTTGAAACCGTATGAGACTTGTTATCCAGTCCATGATTTGAAGCTAGAAGCCGTGGTCTTTGCGCTGAAGATCTGGCATCATTACCTGTATGGCGAGCAATTTGTGGTGTACTCGGACCACAAACGTTTGCAGTATCTGTTTTCACAGCCTGATTTTAATATGAGACAGCGACGTTGGATGGAGCTATTGAAGGACTTTGATTGCGAGATCAAGTATCAGCCTGGGAAGTCGAACGTAGTGGCCGATGCTTTGATCAGGAAGGCTAGTGAGATGCTTGATTCGCTGTATATCTCTAAGGATCAGGAGCATCTTAATACTACTGGTTGGAGATTCTACCCGGTTGAGGATTTTGTCATGGTTTCCACTTTCCAAGTGGAGCCGCAGATTGTTTCTACTATTCGATCAGCTCAAAGGACTGATCCTTCCATCCACGAGTTGAAGTTAAAGGTCAGGGCTGGAGAACTTGAAGATTATTCTGTTTCTTCTTATGGGTGCTTGAGGTTTCGTGGCAGGATGGTTGTGCCTAACCTCATTGATTTGAAGGAGGAGATCCTTCGGGAAGCGCACTACAGCAGACATAGTGTTCATCCTGGTGCACGGAAGATGTACCATGCGTTGAAGCCTCACTTCTGGTGGGCTGGCCTAAAGAGCGACGTTGCTGGTTTGTCGCTCGTTGTTTGAACTGTCAGATGGTTAAGGCCGAAAGGATGAGACGTGGTGGTCTGTTGCAGAGTTTGGAAGTGCCCCAATGGAATTGGGAGCACTTAGCGATGGATTTCGTGACGCATCTGCCTCGTTCCAGCAGAGGATGCGATGCTATTTGGGTGGTTATAGACCTACTGTCGAAGTCTGCACATTTTATTCCCTATGGGATGACGTTCTCGTTAAAGAAAAAGGTGAAACTGTACGTGTATTTCATGGTTAGACTTCACGGTGTGCCTGTTTTGATCGTCTCAGGCCGAGATCCAAGGTTTCATTCCAGGTTTTGGAAGAGTTTGCAAGCAGCTTTGGGTACCAGTTTGGCTATGAGCACAGCATATCACCCCCAGACAGATGGCCAATCTGAGCGAACTATCCAGAC